>CAJHQQ010001037.1:0-121656 GCA_905132885.1 Moricandia moricandioides
GCGGAACTTTTGGGTGGTGTGTTGTCGTCTTAGTGACACCACCACGACAATGTTGTGTAAAATGGTCAATTCTGGTGACCTCCCTCTTTGGTGTGTCTTTATGGTAACGAGTCAAAATCAATAACTTTAAGAAAGTAGCAACCCAGAGTTGGATAACTGTTTAAATTCGAGTTGTAAAATCAAACCTTTTTTTTTTTTTTTAAAAAAAACTCTTTACATCATTGATTTGCGCTTAGAATATCTTGATTGATAAATCTTTGAATCTAATTCTTGATAAAATACCACTATTTTTTTTACTGTTTTGTCTATTGCTTTCTATTATTTTGTCTAGCTTAATGTAAAACTAAAATCTATTGTGTGAAACATTAATTTTACTTGGATAAGATCTTCAAGTATTACACCAACCATCTTACTTTTGAGAGGAGCTTGAATGTTAATGTAATGCCCCGACCGCCCACGGCTAATGGGCTACCCACGCCCGCTTTCTCGGCCCGTGGGCCTCATCTTGTTCCAATGGTCGGTGCGTAAATTTTTTAATGCTCGAAATCATTGTTTACTGTCCCTGCAATCACCACATGACCTTTCCCTGTGCTTTGGCATCACTCACACGGTATCGCGAATCACTTTCCGATAGGTCACCCATCATTTCACTACTCCAGCATAAGCACGCTTAACCCTGGAGTTCTAAACGGATGTGTGACAGAAAAAGTAAGTGCACTTTGGTGACATTGGTAACCAAATCAATTATCTTAAGCCTTTCCACATATCAAAACTCGAGATGTTACAGTTAATTTAAGCATCTTACCCAACATTTAAGATTTATGAATCTGAAAAACATATGATAAAACCATCGTTTAAGTATCAATATGTTTGTATCATAGTTCAACTACAACAAGCTGTGTAGAGGTGGCTGAGAGGAATGCGGAACAACTAAAATGTAAAGTGTATTAATTAAGATGTCATGTGGATGCATCTTGTACTATTAGTTAATCAAATTTTTAGTGGTAGCACCATAGTACAAATTTTGGTGGTAGCACAGCAGCATATGATAGTAGAATTAAAAACAGGGACAAATAAGATCATATCTCCTTGCATTTAAGCTTAGCAGACATTGCTAAGTAACTCTACATATAAAAGTCTGCAACAATGAGTTTTGAATTGGATTGTTTTTAATTGTTACAGCTGATTGATGAGAAAAAAATATGCCCATACTTAACTTCAGAATGACATGAACCTATTCATCTATTCTTCATATTGACTTTGTTTCTCTATTTTTCATTTCACTTGCTTTTTTTTAATGGTTGTGCTAACATTTTTTTGCCAAAGGGCAACTCTCTAAGTTTTCCACATATAAACGATATGTACTGTCAAGTAACCACACCTCAGCAAAAAAGCCAAACATTCCTAGTACAACAATTAACCAAAGAAATATGGTTGGACTATAAACTAAGCATACCAAAACCAATCTCAAAAAATTTAGGATAACAATTTAATATAAAAAAAACTATCAAATGAAAATTTTAAAACGATTTGAAAATCTATGTTCATATATATTACCCTGAGCAGCACCAAGACCGATCTTGAAAATTTTAGAGTCATAAACAATTTAGTAAAAAAAAATTAACAAAGAAAGTTTTAAAACAATTTGGAAATCTATGTTCATATATATATGAACTTTCGAAATTTGGTGGTTCAATGTCAATATTTCACTTCACTATGCCATGACCGGCTCTGACCACCACAAGATTAACAGATTCATGATGTAAGTTGGTTTGTGATTACTCAGTTGGAATATTGAGTTGAGATTAAACTCTGGCGTATAAGCCCATAATTTAAACCCATTAGAAGCCCAATAAAACCCTGACGTTAAGCATAAACATTCTTCCTCTCCTCTCAACACACTGTTTCGATCGAGAAGAAGGAGACCACGAAGATGGCGAAATCAACCTCTATTCTCTTCCTAACGTTACTCGTTTTCGCTTCTGTGGCTTTAATCCAGGTACCATTTTCTACACTCCCGATTCTGGATCTGGTCAACGTTGAATCTAAACCACGATGATCCAGATCCACAACTATGCTTTCAATAGATTGTAATTACTCATATCGCAAGCTAGAAATCTATGGATCTTTTTTGCTCTAAATCTGTAGTTGAAGCAAGTCAAACATGTTCTTTGGTCTCGAGAGCTATGAAAGAATGTTACTTGATGTTCTTATATACTTATGATGTTGCTGTAATAATGGATTTTGTGATGTGGGGGGGGTTTATTAGGCAAAGGAAGATTTGAAAGAGATCACTCACAAAGTTTACTTCGATGTAGAGATTGACGGCAAAGAAGCTGGTATGAATGAGTTTATCAACTTTACTCTGAATGTTTTAAAGTTCATTCCTTTTCTTACTCCTCAGATACATCTGAACTTGGTTTCTTTTCTTTAGATGTTTGATTCTCTCTGCTTACTGTTATATCTCAGGTCGAGTTGTTATTGGCCTATTCGGCAAGACAGTTCCCAAAACTGCAGGTATAGATCATCGCTTGAGATCTTTTTATTTTTCGTATCCAAGAGAGTAATTCATGTGTTTGTGTTTTCACTTCTTGCAGAAAACTTCAGAGCTCTTTGCACTGGTAAGCTGCTACTGATTATTTTCTTTGTAATCTCGAAACAGTGGACAAAGAGTGTGCCATTGTTTTTCTTGAAATGGTGTGAAGATCTTATGATTTACGATCATACTTGGAATGTTTTTCACAGTGTGGAGTTGCATGTTGTTCATGATTTTTGGAGCCATTTTGTGAAAATTTTGTTTGGATACAGGGGAGAAAGGTGTTGGAAAGAGTGGGAAACCTCTACACTATAAGGGGAGCAAGTTCCATAGAATCATTCCTAGTTTTATGATCCAAGGAGGTGACTTCACCCACGGAAACGGTATGGGTGGAGAATCCATCTATGGTCAGAAGTTTGCAGATGAGAACTTCAAGCTCAAGCATACCGGACCAGGTGATCGTTATTTACTTGCCTCGAGCCAAGTTTTGCAAGTGTCATATTGTGAAAGTGCTGATGGTTTAATAATGTGAGTGGACACAGGATTGCTTTCGATGGCAAACTCTGGAGGAGACACAAACGGTTCACAGTTTTTCATCACGACGGTGACGACAAGCTGGTTAGATGGAAGGCATGTGGTGTTTGGGAAAGTGGTGCAAGGAATGGATATTGTGTACAAGATTGAAGCTGAAGGGAAGCAAAGTGGAACTCCTAAGAGCAAAGTGGTTATTGCAGACAGTGGAGAGCTTCCTCTCTAAACCTTATGCACTTCTTCATAAAGAGAATTAGGTTTTTAAGTTGTTCTATAAAACATATGCACCGGAACAAAATCATTTCAGCTTCAGAGGTTTTCTTTCAATAAAATAATACTTTTATAAATAGATATTGTGACTTTCGAGTGTGCTTTTGATGTGAGATTTGTCTTTCGATGTAAAATTGCAAACCCACTAAAAGATCTTCTATTTCACGAATCAAAATACTTTCCAATCACTTGTATGTTGATGTCACTTAGCATCTACCCTCTGTGACGAGATACATTTCACGCGTCTATCGAAAACCACAAGAGAAATTGTTATTTGGATGATACAAGCAGTAGTGTATTCACTATTCATGAATTTAATGTGTAAACTCCAGTTATGAAACTAGATTCAACCCCAGAGTCAGTGTACAAAACGTACAAAAAAAAACAACACTTAATTAATTAACACAAAGCAGAGCAAACAAGATTTCTTACATTTTTTTTGGGTTTACTTTTCATTAATGTCAGCAAAAACTTACTCTTGATCTATGTGTGTAATACAGAAAAAAAAGGAATCCTAACTATAAAAGAGCAAAAAGGTATGATAAAAACAATTTTTGTCTTTTCTTCTACCTATCTTCTCTGAAAATTGAGATATTTGACTGAAAGTGAGAAGAAGAGAGCGCAAAATCCGACAAGAACAGCAAGCAACAGACACATCCATTATGCCTGGCTTAAAGCCGAACTACTGTTCAATAAATTGCTTGACCGTGCCATGGAACATTCTCTACACGTCCCCAAGCTGTGATAGAGTCATTCCTTGATCCTTGCCACAGGACAATTATAATAGAACCATATCCACCATAGTAGAATCAACTGAACAACAACAACACAAAAATAGCAAAAGTGGATTTATAAAATTGTTGCTAAAAGTAAATTCTCAAAATGCCATGACCCATCAAAGTAGGCCTGGTCATTTTTCGAAAATCTGACTCGGAACCGATCCGAAAATACCTGACCTGAAACCGAATCCAAAATTTACAAATACCTAGTTGGGTCTAAAATTCTTATACCCGAAAGAACCAGAACTTAAAAACCGACCCCAATAGACCATGACCCGATAAGAACCGATTTATACTTACTTAAAAACATGAATATCTAAAACTATGATTTTTTTTTGTTATATTTTCTATATTTTAGTTTATGATTTAATTGATATGTTTTATGTTAAAAATCTTTATTATTATTATTATTATTATTATTATTATTATTATTATTATTATTATTATTATTATTATTATTATTATTATTATTATTATTATAACATTTTCAAGTAATATAAAGATTTAAATGTAAAATTTAGAATTTTTTTTTTTTTTTTTTTAATTATTAATAAATTATTTTTAGGTATTTTGTAATAGTTTAGATAAATATGACAGACTAAACTGAATTTGATGAAGTTTGAGTGTTTGGTGTCTTTTTGAATCTTAAATACCCAAAAACCGATCCAAATATGATATGGACCCATAAATTACAAATATTGTACATGTATTTAATTATAGACTCGAATTGATATGGAACGAGAGGAATAAATTCGAACCCGAACCAAAAAAATTTAGATAATTAATTGGATCTAAATATTTAGGACTCGAAGGATCCGGACCCGTAAGTAACTGGCCGAACCCAGTCGGAAAACCCGAACACCCATGTCTACATCTATCTACATTTTCCAAAAAAAATTGTTGTGAAAATTATTACTATATTTATTTACAATACCACGTCATTACTAGTAAAACGCTGCGTTTATCCCCCTCTCTCTCTCTCTCTCCCTTTGAAACCCCTCGTCGATTCTCCTCAACCAAAGCAAGCTGCATCGTCGTCCCCGTAACACCCGTCGTCTTCTAGTTTCCTTTCAAATCGTAAGTTCACCTATATATTATGCCTTTCATCTTCAACCTTATTCAACTACATCGTATTGAATTACTCATGGCTGTTATAGACTCTTACGGAATCTCATATCATCCCTCTTCCTTGTCTAGGTTAGGATTGAGGCGCAAAAAGATCTGAACTTGTGACCTTAATCGAGTTCCTCTTTGTATAGGTTCCATTACAACCCTAATATATGTCTGCCCTAAAAGTCTCTATGGGTTCTAGAGATTCCATCAGCAGCCTTCCAGACGAAGTTCTCGGTCAAATCCTGTCGTGTCTTCCGACAAGACTTGCTACTTCCACATCTGTTCTGTCGAAACGGTGGAGAAATCTTCTCTCCCTCGTAGACAACCTTAATTTAAGCGACGCAAGAGGTGGTGATCCTCGTGGCTTCGCTGTTTTCGTGGACACAACACTTTCTCTCTTAAGCAAATCTTCAATCATCAAAAGATTCTCTCTGAACTGTGAACATCGACATGACACAACCAGAGTAAATACTTGGATTCGCACTGTCCTGGAGGACCGAAGATTCTTGGAACTTAACTTGGAGAGCGCATCTTTGCATAGTATTGAAGCAGAGTCCTTCACGAGCAACACGCTGGTTAAGCTCACGCTAGCAAACGGGTTTTATCTCTTTGGTCTTCCTCCTCTCGGTGGCGTGTTTTTCCCAAACCTCAAAACGCTTTCTCTCGTTTCGGTTGGGTTTGAACCCTGTGAGGTGTATGAATATCTCATCTCTGGCTGCCCTTTGCTCGAGGAGTTATCCATCCGCTATGCTTCTCCCTCGGTTTGTAGCTGTATGGTAGTGCGTCAGTCCATCGCTGTGTCGAGTCCTTGTGTTAAGAGACTGGCCATCTCTTACCCTTTTCCTGATTACTGGGAGCCTCTCGCTAGTGAGGTGTTTCACACACCGAGTCTTGTGTACTTTGACCATTCTGGTTATGTCTCGGGGCATTATCATGTTGATTTCAGCTCGCTTGTCGAAGCTAGACTGGATCTTAGACAGGAGCGAGTTTTGGCTGTGGATGAGGATGGTATTGATGGTTCTAGTAACGGTGGTGAGGATGGCAGTGGCAGTGATTATGATGGTGCAGTTGATATAGTTGTTGATGATGGTGATAGTGATAGTGATAGTGATAGTGATGGTGATGGAGAGGATATTTTGCCTGATATTACGAATCTGCTTGCAGGGATTAGCAATGTTAGAACTCTTCACTTGTCTCCTTATTCTCTTGAGGTCAGCTTTGCTACATCTTGTATTTGATTTTTTTTTAGCTCTCTTGAGCATGAAGACTCAAATCTAATGCTTTGTGATAATTAAAAACAAAAACGTCCAGGTGTTTCACATGTACTGCAAATCAATGCCGGTCTTTCACAAGCTCCTTACTTTGTCTTTTGAGAGTGACAAAGGAAAAGGCTGGCAAGTCGTGCCACTTCTTCTCAATAATTCTCCAAACCTAGAAACTTTAGTCATCAAGGTAAATTAAATATCAATTTCGTTTGATAAACACACAAGAGTTGTTTGATTGCTAGATTGTTGTTGTTACATGAATTTTTGCTTTTTTTAGGGTCTGGTGCACCAAGTTACAGATAAATGCGGGGACGCCTGTGTTTGCATATCTAAGAAAAAGAAGAAGAAGGAGATGGAGAAAAAGAAGAAGAAGAAGATGGAGGAGGAGGAAGCAGTGTGTTGTTTATCAACATGTCAAGTGAAGGTGCTAAACGTTTCAGAGTATGGAGGAACTCGTAGAGAGAGGAGACAGATGAGGCATTTCTTGGGAAATTTGAAATGTCTTGAGACTGTCAAGGTTGGTATTGAAGCTGAGAATCACCGAGAAGACAACAATAACTACCAGAGAATCACCAATGCTCTTACTAGGCTTCCCAGGGCTTCATCAAATTGTCAAATACATTTCTTTTGATTTCCCTCTTAGGAACCAAATCATTAGGCATGCTTAACTCTAACCAGTTATTGAGAGTCAATTCTGAGTATGTCTTTGAAGATCTTTTAATAAAATGCATTTGTGGATAATCTGCTTTATGATTTCAAGTCAAAGATTCTTGTGCCAGATATTATAGAGAAAGCAGTTCTATGATGATTTATAGAAAGTAATTTGATGAGCTAAAAAGACACTGAAAGAACAAAGTTTCTTGTTTTGGTTCTTCATGTGTAGATAAGGGTTTCACAATAGTCAATTATTTGACAAAACCAAATGAAACCATACCATAAAGTTCACATCAAAAGCATCATTTTCACTTTCAACACTGCTTAAAACATCACAAGGTTTGAAGAACACTGCACAACAAAAACTTCTAAGAAGAGCCTCGCCAAAAAGTAAAACACAACACCTAACAAGATGGAGACAGGAAGAGCCGGCAAAGCCTTTTGATACACAGACAATAGCATCAACGTAACCCCTAAACCGGCAATGATGGCCAAGTAACAAGCGTAAACCGTCATCAAATCATACATTGCAGCTCTTCCAACCAAAACACTATAGAATATAAAATCCCCAAGCCCTAACTTGATAGCACCTGATGACCCCAACCCAATCCCTTCAAGAAAAGTCTCTGAAGTACCCTCAGGTCTACTTTCAATCAACGGTACAGATGTCTCTGATCTTTCCTCCTCCTCAGCTTCTGCTCTAACCACCGTAACCACTTCATTGTTCTCCAAGTCATTCTGGTTGGATCTCCGGTCTCTCCAAACTCTCCTCTGAACCAAACGTGAGTCACTCCGGATCACGGGCCTCGCTTCGTAGACAAGAGCAGGTATATCCTCGTCTCTAGAGATAGCCATTTCGACAAGGAGACGCAAAGGACCAACAGGTAAGAGAACAGCAGCAAGGTCGTAAAGAGCCAAAGCGACAAGAAGCACCCAAGTAGTCCACTCAGGCAACATAGTAAAAAAGTAAGCAACCAAAACACCAATCACAACCAAGTAACCCTGAGTGATCAAGATCGAGAACCTCGACATGAACACGGCGAACACACCCACGACGGAGAAGTTAAAAAGAAGGATCAAGAAAGTGACGGAATCGATGGGGAATCTGAAACGATCGATCAAAAGGAGGAAAATTTCTCCGCCTAGGTTGGCTAAAACGACGAAAGCGGAGAAACCCATGTAGAGTTTGAGGAAGTTGACGCATCTGAGGTAGAAGAGGAGGACGAGGAGGAAGGTAGCGATGGTGATGGCGGCGACGAAGACGAGGGAGTTCAGGAAGGCGCCTAGGAACTTGTCCCAGGGGGAGTCGGAGTCGGTTTCGGAGTAAGCTGCGGTGGCTATGGAGGAGAAAGAGGCGGAGGGGGAAGATGGGTCGGAGTTTAGGAGGCAGACGAGGAGGACGACGGTGAACATACATATAGAGACGGGTGTGAGGATTCCGATGAGTTCTTCGCCTAGTGAGTCTAGGATGCTTCTGGGTCTCTGGGTTCGATCCATTTTTGGGTAAAGGTTTCAGTTTTCGACGGTCGAATTGGATGATGGAGATTGGCGAAGCAAAGGGCGAGCCTTTTTTCAGATTCCGATGACCTTATTCAGGTCGCACACCAATACGACATCGTTTGATTGCACTATGAATTAACGTTAGCAACATATTCTGCTGTTTGAAAAGAGAAATAGCCTCACAAAAATAGTTTATAAAGAAAAAGTGATCAAAAGAAATTTTATTAAGCATATTATATTATATGTATTTATATTTATAGAGTTGATTAATCTTGACTTACGAACTTAGAATTAGGGAAAATTTTAATTATACCACAAATTTGATTATACTTTTCAAATTTACTATTAATGAATGATTATTTTCACACATACCTTAAATTTATGATGAAAATAAACTAAACTAATTTTTTAAAATATTTATATAACCGTAAATAATAATCACTAAAGTGTAATCCAAATGTTAACATATTTTTGAATGAGCGTATTTTTGAAAAATGATACTTAACTTATGGTATTCTTAGCAATTTCTCTTAAAGTTATGGAGTAAAGTTTTGATGATAGGTTTAAAATTTTAAAAATTAAAATTAAAATTTTAAATTAAAAAAAGAAAATTTATCATTTTTTTCTTGAAAGTTACTTTGATGACAAAAACTTAAAAAGAGCTTGCAAATTTCAAAATGGATCATCTTTTACATTTTAATGTATTTTTATTAGGTATAATGGTAAATTGTCAATTTTAAAAGATTAGTTATGTTATTGAATTTGATTAGCTTTAATCATAAAATAATACATTTATAATCAAATGAATCATCAATTTAATAATAATTAATAATATTAATATTTTATATGATTATAAAAGTATATAATTATATTATAATAAAAGAATTAAATAAGATTTTTAAATTAATTTTGGTTTATACATATATCTATATATATAATATATTAGGGCAGTTTTCTCAATAGAAGTTTTCAAAAATTTTGTCACCAAAATAGCTTTAAAAAAAATGACCAATTATTTTGAAAAATTTAACATTTATTTTTATTTTTTTTTAATTTTAAACCTCATCTCCAAAATCTGACCACATAACTCTAAATTTTAAGTCTAAATTAGTTAACTCTAATGATATAAATGAATATTTACACCCTTCAATAAAATGTATTTTGGTTATTTCTTTTTGAGAGTTATTTTTGTGACAATTTTAAAAAGCTATCTTGACATACTTCTCAAATATTATATTATAGCAAATATTTTTATTTACTGTTTTTATAATATGAATTGAAATATAATATATTTTTATATGTATTTGTATTTATAATATCTTAGCTTAAATATTTAATTTTTATCTTTTTTAAGTTTTTAAAATATTTTATTTTTATTTACTTTTCGCTCACAAACACTAATTATAACAAATTTTTTATTTTTAAAAATTTGGAACAATGTGAAATAGTTTACAACATATTTTTTGTGATTGTTGTAAAACGTTAAGAAATGATATTACTTGTAAACGCATTGTTTGTTGTGGTATCAGCAAAACCACACAAACCTTATGTGAGTTTCAATTATAAAAACCAAAACCTAAAATAAAAGGATGTGTAGACTACAAAAGCTTATTCTTGTCAAAATTATAAATCCGGGACTTTCATTACATATACTCAGATGTCACTTTTTGTAAAAAACAAGCATCGGTCACTCACTGCACTACTAAACAGAAACATTAGTTACGTCAAAAAACTTGTCTTTTGCTCCAAGGGTCTTACTGAATGGTAAGGCTGTTTTAGAAAAGATGGAGAGACATTTTGAGTTTGTTCTGTTTCCATTTCGGAAGTGCATAGAACTTTGGTTTTGTCATTCCAAATCTTTCTTCGAACTCTTTCTCTGTTAAGTAAGCCTGAAAAGATTTTTTTTTAAAAAAACATTGCATTGAGGTTTCATGAGTTATTCATACTAGAACCAAGTTTACAAAATGTGATTGCAGGATTACCTCTCTTCTTGTTGCGTCTATATTTGTCAATGGCTCCGGAGAATCAACTCTAAGCTGTTCGTACGAATACGCAAGTGACTCTAGACTAAGATCAAGATTGGTTCCACCGAGTAGATTCTCTTTAGATATGTCTGAACTGAAGCTTGTCGATCCTGCATCGAAAAACAATGTTTTGATGTGAGATTTAAAACATCAAAAAGAGCTTAGTTGCATTTGTAACATTGAGGAATCCACTAGAAGATTGATATATATTTTGTTGTTGCGGCGCTACATTCACAAGAAGTTTATGTTGTGACAATTGTTATAATTTTTCTGATACCTTCTCAGTTATATGAAACCTTACCATTGTTGGTATCCACTGAAGGAGATTCTGAGAAAAGCTTTTTGAAAACTGGAGTTGAGTCACGGCTGGAGCAAGATGATACTCCTCGCTCTGATCCATTTGACCGACTTCGCGAACCACGTGATGCCTTCTCCTTTGAGTCTGATCTCCACGGGCTTCCACTAGACCTCTGAAAGCACATATGATCTAGCGACTTAGATAACACCTTGATTTTCTTATATTTCACATTCCCAATCACACTTACCTTAGTGACTGGCTCCTTTCCTTTCAGACTAGCAAGCTTCCTTTCAAATGAATTACCATGCATCTGCAATGTTCCCATGCATATCATTAGTGTAAATTCAGAAGATTACTATCAAAACATTTTGAAATCTCCTAACGCTCTGTACGAAGTCACTTCAAGATGGAAGGAGATGCTTTACGTTTGCCTTCTCAGGAACCCACTCAAAGAAACGGGTGAAAAATGGTGGCTCGTGGCCTTCTGTGACAACATATACAGGAGTCCTCACGTTTAAACCTTCCTCCATTATGTCCATTTCTAGAAATTTCTGCAATCTCACAAGTAGAACAGGAACACGCATTCCAGAACGTGAGTTTTTGCTTCCTAAATCTTATATATGTTGGTGGAGGAATAGTCTAATTATTTGTTTAAAGGTCATGGTTTTACACCGAAAAGAGTTGTACAAAAAAATCATACAGACAAGGCATGTGGTGTTCTGATCCTATTAAAATATTAGCATAACCCTGCTTTGATGTATCATGTATGTGCAGAAGTTCCAGCACGTGGAAGGCCAAATAAAGAGGAAACTAACCAGACCAAGAGTAAGAGCTTGTTGCTTCGACTTTATGTTTGAGTTCAATCCAATCCAGACATACACTTCAGTTTGGCAGTCCAGCAGTAATACATCTTCAGTAGTTAAATCGTCTTGCACAAAATTGTATACTTCTTTCACCTAAATATCATGCAGAGAACGTTATTTCGAGCTGATCTATAATCACTTCAAAGATAGTATTAATATAGACGTGAATCTTACCTTGAGTATATCTGAAGAGAAGAACAAAACCAGTCATGGACCACTCTTAGGTTAGGCATTATAATACAAGTGGGTGTATAGCTGAACCATGGCAGAGATGTTTTACCATTTACCTGAATTACAGGAACATGTAAATAAATGTGGTTCTTCTATTTGTTTTCTCATTTCCTTTTCTTTTGGGTACTCTGCCTTCCCACCAAGCAAATCCCAAAATGTATCTGGTTCATTCCCTTCCCTCGTTGATATGAGTTGCCTAGATGACTGCACAAGGAAACCAAGAAACAGATTTGTTACTAGCAATATGAAAAATAAACTCTTATGAGGTAAAATTATTGTGCAAGTGTTACTTACATCAAGAAAGTATAACATTCTGTCAAGAACATCAAGGTCAGAGTCTGAGGTACGGTTCCCAATCCAAGTGAAGACAGAAGCTTCCTGTTGTAAAATGTAGCAGTAGGATGAGTTCAAGGAGGTTGCTGCCTGCAGTTAGAAGATTTTCGTTTGCTTAACGATAAGCCAAGGACCAAAGACATGCTACAAAAATGTATTTTTGACAAAGTTGAAAGTACAAAAGAACCCACTAGATTAACTTGAATTGCTTGCATGCTCCTTCGGATTGTCCCTTGAACACGGAATAGAGAAGCCTTGCTTTCAACTTTGTTTTCATTCTCCACTTGAAACATTTTGTACCGTTTACTCAAACCACCCTGGAAAAGTAACCATATGTTACATAAGTATCAAAGTAGTACAGTCGCATAATGTTCAAGAAAGTATTGTAAACTGACCATGAAAACAACTAGTGACTGGAACATTGAATAAAAGCGAGCAGGTTCGTTGCCTTGGTATATATGACACTGGATGAAGAATGTGCAATGAAACATGTCAGCTGGTTTACAATGTTCAACCAAAAAGAAAAACAAGTGAATAATGATTGCATTATGGTTAGGAACTAACCATTACAGATTCACCCTTGGTTGAAGAAACAATGGCACTAGCATTAGATATGGCATCATCTCTATCTTCCTGAAATGATATGGCATAGAGGAACAACTCAAAAATGATTGACAGTAATATAATTGAAAAGAAAAAAAAACGCAAAGGCGTACCTCCATGCTTTCACAACCTATCCATACATATATTAGATATTTGTTTCTTTCATTGTAAGTATATTTATACTGCACAACATAGCAATCGCCGCTGAATAGTTTTGTCTGGTCATGAATGGAGAGAAGCGAGACATCACCACCATCTACACGCCAAACCTGGAATTAGTTTAAAATTCACACTGGTCAGCCTTCCATTCATATACAGTTTGGTCACTTATATTAGATATGAAGTATACCTTCAGGGCGTCTCGGCTGTTTGTATAAAGAGGTTCATCTTCTTCATCAGGAAACTCCTCTACATCATATCCTTTCCGTTTAAACATTGCTGCATAACAGGTGTTTAGAGTTTAGGTAAAGTTATCTGATACAAGTTTTTAGTCCTCTTTACAGAACCAGAGCAATAAAATATGAGACAGACCTGCCACTTTTTCTCGACCTTCATTGTAAAGGCTAGACTCTGCTGTCTGAGGCCACTTATCAAAAAACAATCTGAATCGAGCATTCTCTAGTCCTTGTGTTAAAAGTACTAGACTAGTGCTGGTCGAGCGTCCCTCCTTTCTTAGAAAATCCTGGAGCACGAGAACACTCCATATCATACATTTTTATGTTCATGTCTCAATCATTTTATACTGCCAAAAATAACTTACTTCTGATGAAGAAATGGATGTCTTCCTTTCTGTGAGTGATGTGTTTCTTCCCATCCAAACGAATACTTCACTGGCACAGTCCAGCATGTAGCATTTGTTCTTTTCAAGCATATCTTTGTTCAAAGAAGTTGTTTCAGTTGGATGTAGACTTCCCCTAGTATCTATCCTGTTTGTTCAAATGATAGTCTGTCTTTTAAACACATCATTTTTGTGTAATAATGATATATTTTAATAAATTGTGAGTCTGTAAAACAAAATCTATCTTTACCATAACAATTTTGCACATGTAGTTGGAGTCTGTTCTTGGGAGGAAGAAGATGATAACTTTGGAATAGGAGCATAACCACCAAAGAAAGTCCAGAACTCACCAGCATCTGAATCACCTCTAAACTTTCCATCCTCTACAAGAAACACAAAAAAAAATGATTAGCTCTTTGCTTTTCTTTCATTCCTTTTATTAAGTTGATTAAGAGGAGAAAATAAAAATATAACCTATAGTGGCGACCTGACATCTTCCAGCATGCTTGTTATCCTTAATGTATTCGACAACCTCCAGGGCTTTAGCTTTCTCCTGAGTGCTAGAGTTGCAACCGGCAAAGAGGAAAACTTTTGATGCAGTATCGAGAACAAACACATCATCATGGTTGAGTGATGACCGTAGAAAAGGCACCTCTTTAACACGAACAGCATGGTCTCCTTTGCACATTAATAAGGTGATAGGATATGTGTCTTCGGCCAAACCATTTTGTGGTGAATACTTCCCTTCAACGGGTATAATACAAGGTTTGAAGTATGAGAGGAACTTCTCAGTCTCTTGACCTTGAACTTCACGGTATTGCACCGTACAACAACCAAGTGCTGCATCTAACTCTAATGCTTTGTCAGATGCCAAAACTGAGTCCACCTTCAGATTAAAAAAAGAAAGAAGGTAGAATCTTAATATGCTACCTTAAAAACATCAGAGTTTAGTTACCATATACATTAAAACAGTTGTCAAGAAGATGAGTTTGAGAAAGAAGCAAAAAGAAAAAACAAAACCTCAGTTGCATCATTTCCTAGCCAATAGTGAATGTCATACTGGGGAGATCCTATCTTCCGCAAAGCCGTCTACACATAGTACGTATTATTAGGCACACCACTTGAAAATTTCGATTCTAAGTGAGAGGTGAAGCTTACGCTGAGAAGAAGGTAAGCATTTCCAGAGTGGAATCTTCCGAAAGAAGACTTGGGGATCGATATAAGCTGATCATTATAGATGCACCAAACCTCCAGACCACTAAAAACAATGATCAAGAAATTGACATAAGCTAGTTAGACCTTTTATATAGGATTATTGATTGGCGGACACCTAAACCTTTTTAAGCACGTAAACCGATATTTTAAAACTCGTTATGAAAAAATTGTTTAATTTAATTCCGATTTACCGACCAGGCAGACGCCTAGGCGCTGTTGCCTATACCTATTATTTATAGCATTGAAACAAACTATCTTCTCCTCATGGATCTCATAGAAAACAAAGCGTACCCTTTAGTTCCAACACCTTGGAACGCTGAATCAATGTCTTTGCTTAGCCTAGACATTTTGCTCGATCATCATCCTCCAACACAGTGTAAAGCTTAATAAATCTGCAAGAATCATTAACCAAAGAGAAGAAGAGGAAACATCAAATCACCAACTGAAGAACAGTGTTGTTCTAACAAACGGCGTTACATTTACGTTTTCTTTTTGTTCTGCAAATGCACGCAACCTACTCTCTAACCAAACAACTTCTCTATTAGTTTCCAAATTTCTAAAGAAAAAAAACTCATATAACGCCGAAGAAGATCTCTTACAAGAGTGATGTGAATAGAAACGTAAATAGAAAAAAAAAACAGAAGTAGAACTTAAGATGAACATTGATTACTAGGAATCAATAGAGAAAATGGCTTAGATTTTTTAATACTTACAGAGAAGAGGGGAGACGAAGAAGGAGAAGGAAACAAGAAGTTTCAAAAGCTGAAAGAGGAAGGAGCGGCCAAACAAACAAACAGATGAAGCAAATAATTATAAGTGCCTTTTTTTTATCCCTGCTGCATGCCACTTTGTGGGGGGGCCCACCACAAGGTTTCATTTCAAAGAAGACATAAAAACGCGCCTTTTTGGTTTCATTTCTTTAATTTATATTTTACTTTTGCAACCCTTATATAATATATATATATACTATATAGATACTAAAATTAAATATATTATATCTTAATTGGCTTGTATATATTTGTTTCCTATTTTTTGTTATTTTCATAGTATCTATAATTTCATTGCAAGAAAATAAATACATAACTAATTTAAGATAAATTATTGACTTTTATCAGCATTTTTGTTCTCATAAGTATATAGATTATAGAAAAAAAAAAAGAGAAATATCTAGGATACTCCTAATTTTTTTTGTCACAAAAATAGTTTTTAAAGAGAAAAATGATCAAAATAAATTTTACTAAAAGGTGTAAATATACACTTATACCCCTTGAGCTAACTAATCTAGACTTAGGATTTATCGTAATTTAGAGTAATGGGATGAATTTTTAGAATTGAGGTTTAAAATTTTAAAAATAAAAATATTAACATTTTTAAAATAAATAAAAAATTGTTTCAGTCATTTTTTCTTGAAGACTACAAAAAAATTTAAATGGATATTTGAGAAAATTATCCGAATAAAAATCTATAAATTAATTATACCATTCACCAAAATATTGATTATTATTATTTTACCTTTTTAGAAACTCATGGAAGGTCTTCCTTATCAACAAAAAGTTGCTTTTAGTATAAACTCGTTGAATTACTTCAAAGAAAAAGAAGAAGATGGAAAGCTTTAGAAACAATGATTTTCACTTTTTATACTTGATCCAAACCTTTCAATGGTGAAAAGTATTACAAGATTTTTAGGACATTGTATCTAATCATGGGAAAACTTCAGTTTTACTAACAAGTTTAATATTACTTTTCAAATTTACCATTAATAAATAATTATTTTCAAAAATATCATAAATTTACGATGAAAATAAACTAAACTAATTTTTCTAAATATTTATAAAATATTTAAAAACTCAACTCCTCCTCTTTAACAATAAATCCTAAACAATAATCACTAAAATATAAACTTTAATGTTAATATATTTTTCAATGAGTGTATATTTGAAAAATAATATTTAACTTGCGGTATTCTTACCAATTTCTCTCTAATCATCTACTCAAATCGTCTTTGTAAAACTCTAGTGTAAACCTTTAAATCATAAATATATGAAAAAACAGAGACATCCAACCAACAAACTTACTTCGATATCCAAGATGGATCCAATAGATGAAGTCTAGTTTGATGATGACAACATACAGCGATCACTCATTGGCTGATGATGGTTCTTAACATTCCCAATTGCTGTGATATATATCCTGGGATTCAACAAACTATCAAAGGTCCAAAATGATTAGAAAAATGGCAGTACATTTCCAAAGTTCTGGTAACTAATGGTACAGAGAGGAAGTCCATACTACAATGATGATCATGATATGATTGTAATACAAAATTTTGACAGTGAAAAGTAATCTGAAATTTTCACCAGAAATCATTACAAGAACACTGCCCATTTCTAAAATGGTGAAACCGATACCGATCCCTCACTATGATCTCTCTATCATAGAGCTGAGATATCAACTTAGCAACTGAGTGACAATCTCCACACACCCTTAGATTCTTAATAACCCGAATCGTCTTTGGAGCCTCTGTTGATATCAGTCCATAACATATCGCCAACTTCTCACTATGCAGATTCAGAGACTGCTCTTTCATCTCTTCTTCATCGATGATCTGCAGAACCTGAGACATCTCTGGCTCATAGCCATTTGCTTTCAACCTCTCCATAACCTCGTTTAACTTCCCGTACACCTTCTCACACATAGGGTGCTCATTGTCTCCAGAGAGAAACTCGTGAATCATCCCATCTATCTCAATTGAGCTGCATCCTGGCTCTTTCTTCAGTCCAGTGACTCTCATGTGCTTCCTCAGCTCAGACACGCTTTCCCATTTACCAGACTTAGCGTATATGTTTGATAACAACACGTGTGCGCCATCGTTCCTAGGTTCGAGTTCAAGCAAACGTGTACATGCCATTTCAGCAAGACTCAGATTGGCGTGGATCTTACAAGCTCCTAGAAGCGCTCCCCAGACAGAAGCACTTGGAGCAATCGGCATCGCTTCTATGAACTTCACAGCTTTTTCTAGATAACCTGACCGGCCAAGGACATCAACTATGCAAGCGTAATGCTTGTCCTCAGGGACAATACCATAAGTTGATTCCATTTTCTTGAATAATGACTCAGCCTCATCCACCAAACCACTATGGCTACAAGCACAGAAGACATTGGTGAAAGTCACACCATTGGGCTTTACATTAGCCTCTTTCATTTTAAAGAACATATCCAAGGCTTCGTTTCCGCATCCGTGCATCGCCAAGCCACCAATCATTGCGCTCCACACAAACACATCTCTCTTCTCTACAGAACCAAACACTTCACGAGCCTTTTCAAGATCTCCACATTTAGAGTACATGTGAATCAATGCACTTGTAACGTAAAAATTCAACCTAATGCCATGTTTTTTGATGTAGTTATGTATCCATCTACCTAACTCCAGTGCCCCTACCTGAGCACAAGCTGACAAAGTACTCACCAGAGTGATCTGATTCAACTTTATATTCTTCTGAAGCTGCAGCTCGTGGAACACTAAAAGCGCCTCGTTAGGTTTACCATTCTGCTCATAAGCAGATATAAGAGCATTCCAAGCAACTATATCCTTCTTAGGCATAGAGTTAAGAACCTCTCTAGCCGCTTCGTAGTCTTCTAAAATCGCATACCCATCAAGCATTGTTGTCCATGTAACATTATCTCTCTCCTCCATTGTATCAAACAGCCTTTTCGCGTCCTCTATGCTTCCACACTTTGTGTACATATCAAGCATCGCATTAGCCAACGTCAAGTTCATATTCACCCTCTTCTCTTCGATATAACAACAAACCCGCCTCCCAAACTCAAGATTCCGCATCTTTGCGCAAGCAGACAAGACACCAACCATAGTGACATGACTCGCCTTAACATCCTCCGTCTCCATCTTCTTGAAAAGCTCCAAAGCCTTATCTGGAAAGCCCTTCTGCACAAACCCAGTGATCATCGAGTTCCACGAAACCACGTCCTTTTCTTGAATCGTAGTGAAAACTTTACAAGCCGAATCCAAATCACCGCAGGAGAAGTAACAATGTATCAAAGAATTAGCCACGAAAACGTCGCATCCAACCGCTGATTTAATCGCCATACCGTGAAGGGACTGACCCAGAGAGAAGGACGAAATTTCGGAAGCCGCTTTGATGAGGAAAGGGAACGTGTACTTGTTGGGACCACAAAGGCTGTCCGAAACCACCATGTCCAAAAATACCAAGATGCTTCGGACAGGATCTGGTCCTGAGGCGTGAGCGCGGATGAGTGTGTTCCAAGTGAAGGAGTTTGGTTGGGGAATTTGATCGAACACCTTGCAGGCGTAATCGAGACTCGCGAAGGGAGAGAGTGCAGCGAGGGCGAAGAGCTTGCTGGCTGAGTAAGGCTCGTTGAAGAGACCAGTACGGACCATTTGGGCATGGATTTGTTTTAGTTGTCTGAGGTTTGAACATCGGTCGATCAGGGAGATGGTGTGGCGGGAGCGTTCGTTATTGGTGGTTGGTTGATTTGGATTGGAGACGGTTGGGTGACGTGGCAGGGAGAGAGGTTGTGCTGTGGAGAAGGTAGCCATGACTCCGTCCTCTAACGATTAACCGATAGCTCGCTGGCTGGCCGAGTAAAACAGAACTAGGCCTGCGATTTCGGTTAATGGAACCCAACCCAACCGGTTTCCTGGTTATCGTTTAATTTGAAGAAGAAGGTTACTATATTTTGACAAAAATATTGGTTCAGTTTGGTTGTTGATTAATTTCAGCTTTTCGTTTCAAGACCAAAATAAATGAAGTTTTGTTTCTATAATTCGATTTAAAGTTTGGATATTTTTGATAAAATATGGATAATTCAGTTATAGTCAATTAGATTTATTTATTTTTGCTAAAATTATAATAACCTTGAAAGATACATTATGGGGATGATTAAAATAGACCTAAAAGAAATTTGTCTCTAAAATAGTAAATAAAGAGAAAAATGATCAAAATAGATTTTATTAAAAAATATAAATATACATTTTTAACTCTTGGGTTAACTAATTTAAACTTAGGATTTAGAGTTATGGGGTGGAGTTTTGGAAGTGACGTTTAAAATTTTTAAAAATTAAAACAATATTAAAATTTTCAAATATATATATATATATATTGGTCATTTTTTTCTTAGAGCATCTCCAATCCAACTTTATTTTATACTAAAAATTGGAGTAAAAAGAAATATTGAGTAAAAAACACTCTAACATTACTTCATTTCCTATTCCATAATAGAGTTTACTCAATAAATAGAATAATTTTTTTTTTGTTCGGCACTCCATTATGGAGTAAAGAATCAGTGGGGTCGTAACATGTTTACTCCATATTCTATCTCTATTTTGGAGGAAACAATAGAGTTTTACATTGGAGATGCTCTTAATGTCTATTTTTGTGACAAAAACTTCAAAAATATATATTTGAGAAAATTGCCATTATGGAATTCATTGTAGTAATTTCAAAATTTATAGTAAAATAATATTTATTTAAAAATGTGAAAACATCTTATATTTTAAAACAATAAACATTTCTTAGAAATATGGTTTTGGTCTAAACAATTTCCCTCTCTGTTCATCCAAAAAATTCCTTCTCCATTAACGGGTTCCTTTACTCTCACGCTAAGATTTAATTTCAGTAAGAATTGACTTTCAGATTCGATTTCTATTTGGTCTAAGGTGATTTCATTTCCATTTCAAGTACATTTTGGATTATAAATCATTATTTATTCCAAATGGTTAAATTATAAATCATGTTGTAAACTTGTTGTATTTATTTGATTGACATAGAGAATTACAAATATTAAAATGAAATCAGTTGACAAATTATTTTTCATTGTTGGAATGATCCATATCAGATATCAACTTATCGATGAATCTATCAATTGCAACAAACGAAGATCCACCATCCATCACAGCCTCTTTTGCGGCTTCCGCTATCTCTTTCAGTTTCCTCCTCGGTACATCCTCACCCTCCATCAATGATCGGACGGCTCTAGCGATTTCCTCAGCTTTCACTATTTCTCCATCTGAATCCAAGTAATCCAAACGCATCTCCACGGCCAAACCAAGTTCTTTCACCATGGTGAACGCGTTTAATTGCTGTTCCGCGTACATCGGCCACGTGGCGACTGGAACGCCGAAACGCAAACTCTCAAGTATTGAGTTCCAACCGCAGTGAGACAAGAATCCCCCTACTGCTTTATGGGCCAGAATCTCAACTTGAGGAGCCCAACCACACACAAGGCCCAGACCGAGACCCGGTTCATAAACCCGTCCGGTAAAAATATCGCTCGGGCTCGGGTACTCCGTTCGAATCGACCAGAGGAATCTGCAGCCAACGATCTCTAGCGCTTCAGCTAACTCCTGAATCTGAGTCGCAGCGAGACTCTTCAAGCTCCCGAAACAGAGGAACACTACCGATGCCTCAGGTTGCTCGTCGAGCCACGTCATGATCCGATCTCGCTCCCAAAACCGGACGGTCGTTGAAGCAGAGTATCGGACCCACTGGGTAAACGGGCGGGTATTCATCTACGGGTATACAACCAAAGTAACCACAAGCATTAGGTTCGATACACGTTCGATACACGTTGATGAATTTACCAATGAATTTACCAAAATACCCTTAGCTTCATGAAACCTTTCGCTCATCTCGACCCAAGTGTCGTAGGATTCGCTCATCAACAGACCGAGCGGCAACACCTTGGTCGGAACGGAGGTGACGAAACCAGGAACAGTGTTCTCCTCCTCACCGGAGCTCCGGTCGAATCCGGACTTGACTCGACGGTGTCTCTCCTGAATGTGTTTCAAGAGACACAATAAACTGGCGTTACAAGTGAGGAAAATGTAAGAAGGGAGGTGAAACTCGTTTCCGACATCAATCAAAGGGACACAGAACATATCAAGAACCATCCCGGCCACACGAACTGTGTCTGACCCGTCACGAGAAGAAGACAAAACAGTCGAGACAGCTTCTCTGACAAAAGGAACCATTTTCTTGACGAATTCAAGCATGTAAGCTTCGGGAGCTCTTACGAAGAACTCCATTGGTGGAGGGTTTTGAAGCTCCGGCAAGGTGAAGACACGGATGCGAGACTCTGACTTGGATAGAGACTGGAGGGAAGCGTCGTTGTTCGACTTTGGGGCAAAGGGTAAACCCCATTGGAGGATGGTGATGGTGTGGATACGACGAGGGTCGTGGCTGAGGATACGTTTAACGAGTTCGATACTGGCGAGAAAGTGTCCGGTGACCGGGAAAGGGATGAAGATGAGTTCTGCTTCTTGCTTCTCCATCGTGTAGATAGTTCTATTGGTTTAGAAATAAACGTATGTGTTGTCAGTGTTGATGCTTGTAAGCCAAGTTATTTAGAGTGAGAGTTGAACAAATATTTAACCAAAATGATTCTCGACCATGCCACAAGCATTTATTATTCTGTGAGAATATGTCATATATGTAATGTGGCTAGTAGAATGCGCTCGGTGTGACTTTCTCAGCCATTCGATTGGATTTAAAGACGGTAATGAATCAACGATTGGGTGAAACCGGTAAGGATGTGGGCATAAGAATATCTCAGGATGGGATAGGATGAGAACGTATCAATGCCTTTGCAAAATCTAACGATTTCTAAACCATTAAACCTATTTTTGTGGTGAGATTCTATCTAAAGGTTATTGTGGATATGGTTTTTTGACTATAGTTGATCAAGATTAGGGTTGGGATTTTGAACAGCCCGCCGAACCGAACCAAAATTTTCGATTACTTCAATTCGATTCAGTAATTTTTTTTAGAAAAAGTTCAATTTTCGGTTAGTTTGGTTTAACAATCGGTTACTTCGGTTTAACCAAACCATACCAAAAACTTGAACCGGGTTAACCAAACTTATCCGAAACTTTAAGAAATTAAACCAAAATATAACCAAAATCAGAAACTTCTGTATGATTTTCAAAATCCAACTAACCGAATACAAAATCAAACTTTATTTTGAGTGAATTTAGTAAGATTTATGTTGAAAATCAAACATTGGGTGAAACAAGTAAAGAATGAGAACGCATCAATGCGTTTCCGAAATCTAACTATTTTTATAACCATTAAACCTAGTTATGTGGTGAGTTTTTATCTAAATGTTATTGTGGATATGGTTTTCTGACTATAGTTAATCAAGATTATGGTTCAAATTCATGTGTGGTTGGGGTTCCTTTGCAAATGAGTTAGTTGTATGTAAAGTTGTTATGTAATGAAGAAGGTTAACCTTAGTGGCACAAGTAGTCTCTCTCTTTCTATGAATCTATCAAAACTTTATCTAGCTTGGTGACAATCTTAATCTTCTTCTTTTTTTTTTCTTTGTTTATGAATAAAAACTCTATTATGTTATTGGTCTTTCTATCTATATCTTAGACAACAATAAATCCTTGTTTTGGACTTCCCTACCAAACCGCAGGCCTAATCAAGAGTATAGTTATCTACAAAAAAAAATCCATTTTTACATCTGAGTGCATTGATGTTTCAAACGATTCTCATCTTTGTGCATTGGTGTTTCAAACAGAGAATCAAATAATTTAAATGTTTCTTCCAAGTGTCTTACTCTTTTAGCCTTACCAATCAATTCTAGTTGCCAAAATGTGAGGCCGTCGTTATACCTTGCATTTCTCAAAGCTTTTACAAGACTTTTTCATCTATAGTAAGAATATATATTGTTTTTTTTTGCCACAGCACCACTAGGTGCGCCAAATAAGAACCCCATTCGATGTGGACCACCAACTAACAAAGGAATGTCATTTTCAGCTTTCAACTCAATTACTAGTTTCGGCAATGTGAGATCTTGCAGTTAACAACAGAAAGTCTCTTAAGATGTAATACTAGTAGCTATAATCACCCATTACACTCCTGAGAGCACCCACATCTATTTAGTATATCAAACAAAGTATCTCATAAATAAAAATATTAATAATTTTAATATAATTTAACTAATTAGTAGTTTTTAAACTATCAAACCAAAGTGAAAATCAATTACCATGCAACACAAAATGCCAAGGTATCTCCTCTTTTGAGTTTCCAGGATGAAAACATCTTTTATTTTGCTAAGAAATAAAAGCTTCATATGTTTCTCTCATCACTTTTTACCATTTTTAGTACTTTAAATTGTATAGATATTGAATACAAATCTCCGATGAAATTGATATCAGAACATATCCACCAGGACATACCTATGATTTTTAGTAGTAAAAAGAAAAAAATAAATGAAAATTAGAAAATAAAAACTAAAGTTTATCAAACAAAAACTTACTAGGTATCCATTAGAATCTCCTTTGACATATGCTAAACAAATAAATGGTTTCATTTCGTAAAAGCTAATAAAAGATAATTTCAATAACTCGTTACATTAAAATATAAGTATTAATTACTTGAGAACTTCATGTGAAATACTATCCTGTGTGGTTGCTTTTATAGAGGCTATAACATTACCATTATGTTCAAATATCTTCATGGCCTTTAGGTCAACATTTTCTAGAAAAAAAAATTACTAACTATTCTATATGAGAATTTTGGAAAACAAATAGTAATAAATATAATATATATATATCCACATCTTTTAATTTATTGATTGATCTAAATTGATTTCAAAAAGTTTGGTAGTTTTTAGCAAAAAAAAAAAAGTTTGGTAGTTATATAATAACTTGTTGGCCCTCACACAATGGACTGTTGGCCCTCATTTATTAGTCGGCTCTGTTGGTAACCACATAAAAAGTGACAGGGACATGCTCTCGGCTCTGTTGGACATGCCTTCGGGTTTGAATCAAGTATTTTGAGTTGTGGGGTTCACTTCCATTCTCCTACTCCCTCCGTTTTTTAATAATTGACGTTTTGCGAGAAAATTTTTGTTCCAAATTATTTGACGTTTTTAATTTTCTATGTAAAATTTATTAGTAGTTAATGTTAGATGACGAATGATATTATACCTTCTATTTTATTATTGGTTAAATTGTGGTTAAGTAAACAATTAATGATGTTTTTGTTTAGAAAATGATAAAAAATTAAATGTTTCTTAATTTATATGCATAATCCTAGAACGTCAAATATAAAAAAATGGAGGAAGTATTTTATAAGTACGGTCGGAATTAAATAATAACATTTTCGATTCGGTTCTAACTTTAATGAATTCTAAAAACCATAAATAACTATATAATTAGGATTCTGATTATGTCAGTTATGTTCATATATATTTGAAGTAAAAGACAAAATTTAAAAGCAAAAAATAACAAAAAAACATTTAAATTAAATATAAATTAATCTAACACATATTAAATTGATAAAGTAGCAACAAAATGTTAATCAAGCTGAAAACAAACATCATTTGTAAACAATATATATTATCTTATAAATAGAGTAAACTTGTTATTTCAACGAACAATTTATGAAGTATTTATTTGTAATTGATTATTTAAATTATTTATTTATGTGCTAATATTTATTTTTAGAGAAATACACTAACGTAGATTCAAAAAAAAATTGTTACCAAAATAGTTTTCAAGAAGAAAATTGACCAAAATAAACTTTATTAAAAAATTTAAATATATATTTATACCCCTTGGATTAATTAATCTAGACTTAGATTTAAAGTTATCGGATGGGTTTTCGGAGGTCATGTTTAAAATTAAAAAATAAAATAAAAGGTATTAAATTTTCAAAAAGTTAAAAGATATCAAATTTGTGATTTCATCTCGTCTAGATTGGAGAATAACTAGAGGAAACTAATTGATTTGGCACAAACCGATTGCAAACGTTTAAATTGGAGGCAAAGAAGATTCACCCATGAGATGACAAATGAATATTTAAAACATCAAAGAAAAGAACAGAGTTCAAAGTAGGCAAATCACCATAGGATTAGCATAAACAAGAAAAATTGATAAGAATATCACAAAATTAAATACCACTTTTCAAAAATATCTTCAATCAAATATATATATATATATATATATATATATTAACATTTAGGTTTACACTTTAGTAATTATTGTTAAGGTGTAGCGTTAAAAGATTTAGGTTGAATTTCTAAATGTTTTATAAATATTTAGAAAAATTAGTTGAATTTATTTTCATCATAAATTTAGAATATTTTTGAAAATAACTATTCGTTAATAGTAAATTTAAAAAAAAGTATCAAACTTTAGAAGTGATATTTCCCCATAAACAAGGTTACATAGCTTATTGACACGAAAAAGAAGGCTAAGAGCAGGATTAACCGGGGTCTCTTAAGATGGGGTTCTTAGCTTTTAACTAAGAAAACCTAAGAATCGTCTCTTAAATAAGAACCATAATAGCCGTCTCTTAGCGGGAAAACGTAAAAAAATAAAAATAAAAATTAAAAAGACAAATTTTACGTTAAGAACCCCACCTTAAGAGACCCGGCTCGATTCCTATCACGTCATGTATGAACTTCTCAGTAGCAGCATGCGAAGATCCACCAATCAACGTAGCTTTCCGCGCCATCTGAGAGATATCCATCACTCTCTTCCTCACCAGATCATTATCCTTGTCCATCACGCAACGAATTGCTGCCTCTATCTCGCTTGCACTTACAATCTCATCCTTACGTACCCTGTAATCAAGCTTCAGCTCCACCGCGAGGTTCAGTTCCTTAACCATCAGAAACGCATTGAGCTGTTGCTCTGCGTACATCGGCCATGTCACAATCGGCACACCAATCCATAAACTCTCAACTATCGAGTTCCATCCACAGTGAGAAACAAAACTCCCCACTGCCTTATGGTCCAATATTTCCACCTGAGTAGACCAACCACATATCATTCCCCGTCCTTTGACACGGTCGAGAAACCCTTCGGGGAAAAAAATCATCTTCTGCACACTCTTCAGTGCGGAGTAACCAGATGAATCTGTACTGACAATGCTCAACCCCATGTGCTATTTCCTTCACTAGAGGACCCTACCTCCTCATGCTCCCAAAACAAAGGAACACAACAGACGCCTCGGGCTACACATCAAGCCATTTCATCAGTTCGTCACGATCACCAAGGTCCTGATCTGGATGAGTCTGGGCCTTCGGGTTAAATATAGGGCCCACAGAATAAACAGGAGGGTAACTCTGCTTATTAAGAAAATGATTCACAGAGTAAGGCTCAATATCAACAGAGGTATTCACTAGGATTCCATTGGCCTTGTTGAACAAGATAGCAAGTGTAACGTAAGCGTCATAACCATCTTCCATGAAAAGAGCTGTCGGAAGAACATTGACTGGAACAGGGTTTACAAAGCCAGGAATCGACACCATTTCTCCTGAATCTCTTACAAGAATCGATGAATCTTTACGGTGTCAATCTCCAAGATAATGCAACATAGCTAGGAACCCAGAACTTGTAATCAAGAACACATAGAAAGGGAGAGTTACATCTTTGGCAACGTCAACCATGGGGAGACAGAAAAAATCAGCAACTATTCCCTTAACCTTAACTCCGTCTAGTGAAGGAGACGATAAGATACTCAAGACTATGTTTCTCACGAGAGGGATGTTTCTCTCAGTGAAACCGTATCCGAAGGCTTCCGCAGACTGAGTAGTATACCAAGTGTTGGTTTATCGTCTAACTCAGGGACATCAATGAATCTAAGAAAGGGCAGAGACGGTGCAATTGAGTAAACATAGGTGTTCAGATGAGACTGACCTTGTAGCTTTTCATCACGAGGACTGTGATCCGGATCCTAAACGGTTGGTGTTGGGATGAAGATGAGCTCTGTGTTTCTCATCTCTGACACGAAGATAGTTTGTGTTTTTTTCCCTCTCCTCAGGTTTTCGGTTTATCTCGGATTCTAAACGAATCGATACTTTTCTAAAATTAACTCAGTTATCAGTCGATTCGGCAGTAGGCTAGTTCAATTTTGATTTTTTCACTCTTAAAGTAAACCAACTGATACAAATATTTCGAATAAACTAACCAAAATTATCTAATTTAACCGATTTTTTATAAAAAAATTGGGTCAGCTTTGATAACACAGCTGGATTAACCGAAACTAAACCGTAAAATTTCGGTTCAATTTAGCAAAATTATCAGTTTCCCCTAAAAAAACAAAAAGAGCTATCCAACCCGAATAAACCGAACTAACCAGATGGGAGAATGAGAATCCAGTAAGCTTCTTCATGTTCTGGTAACGTTTACCTTCAACATCAATCACATATACTAAAAAAAAACTTGTTGAATCGATCACGAAGAGACATTTGATCTAAAGTTTGAGAAGCATATATATACATCACGTCAGAGAACACACAAGAGTGGAAAAAAAAAAAAAAACTAAAGGCGAGCTAGAGTAAGACAAGAATCAAACATTCCAAAAAAAAAGCTTGTGATCGTAATCGAAGACTTCAGAATCAGTAACCGATCTGGAGTGCTGCACGATCGACCTTCCAATCCAGTTGATCCACTCTTCTTTCTCCTCATCGTTATCCGCCACGAAGAACATGGTGTAGGTTCCACTAGATATCTCGAATGCGAAAGGCTTCTTCACCACGTCCTCTGCTCCTTTCACTGTTAGACAATCCCCCACCGATATCACGCCGCGCGGCGGGGATCCGCGTGTTCCGGCGGCGGCTTGGTCCTTGAACCAGAGGAGCTTCCCTCGCTTGAGCACGAACCAGCGTCTGCGCCAGGTTTTTATGTAATCGCCTTGCTTGGTGAGCCAACCGGATCGCTCTGGGTTGGACCAGAACTCGATCCCTTCGTAATCTTCGCGGTTCGGGTCCTGACCCGTCGCGATTCGCCATAGATTCTCCATCCTCCTTCAATCTCTCTCTCTCTCTCTCTCTCTCTCTCTCTCTCTCTCACTCTCACACACACACGGCTTCGTCTCTCAACTGCCTTGATTGCTTTTAATAGATTTTCCTGAAACGCAGCGTTTTGGTCACTCTTTCAAGAAGTCGGTTGTTTAGATGATATGAAATCGGTTGTGATCATCTATATATATATATACATGACAAATAAGCAAAATCAATTATCAAATAATATATATATCAGCAAAATCAATTATAAAATTATATATATATAATATATATATCAGCAAAATCAATTATAAAATTATATATACAGCAAAATCAATTATAAAATTATATATATATATATATAATTTTATAATTGATTTTGCTGATATATATATTATTTGATAATTGATTTTGCTTATTTGATATATATATATATATATAATTTGATAATTGATTTTGCTGATATATATATTATTTGATAATTGATTTTGCTTATTTGTCATAGTTTTTATATTTTTAAATAATTTTGTTTATTTGTCATGGTCTTATGATTTTGAATCATCAATTTAAATATAAGTATTTATCTAAATTTTAGCTAATTATCTTTATTTGTCATGATCTTATGATTTTGACTAATGAATCATCAATATAAATATAAAAATTATCTTATTTAATATGTTTTTATTTTTGACAATTTTTTATATTAATTTATAATCAATTATTTAATAACATATAAATCTAATATTATTAATATAAAGTTTATTTTAATTATATTAAAAATATATATAATAACTCATTAAGGATATCATTGACTTTAATCGCTTTAACTTTTAACGTGTGAGCTTGAATGCAAAAATTAAATTTTAATTTATTTTGTCATTTTCTATAATTATAATTATTTTTTTATCTTTTGTCAAATTCATGTTTTTACTGAATAATCAATAATTTATATTTATATTACTATTTAATCTTAATTAAATAACTAGAAGTAAGAATTATGTTAGAAATATAAATATTTTCTCGACCTAATTTTTAAAATCTTATTGGTATAGGATATATTGCATAATGTACATCAATCAATTTGTAATAGGTTTTAATTAGTAGAAAATCTATTATATATAAATAATATATAGTGTTTGTAATTTAATTATTGTGCTTCAGTCTTTTTCAAAGAAATTATGATTCAAAACTTTAAGATCTTCATAATTCTCAAATAAATAATACCAATGAACTAAGTTTTATTTGTATGTCAGTGAGGCTAACTTCATATATTATAAGTATATCACATATTATATCCTTAGTACATGTATAAATAATTAAATAAGTAAAATAAGAGTTATAACATAATTTTAAGAATATATCATCAAAAAATTTAGAGAAATATCCTAAAATACATCTAAAAAATTGTCATCAAAATAGCTTTTAAAAAGAAAAATGACCAAAATAGATTATATTAAAGAGTGTAAATATACATTTATATATTTTTGATTAACTAATCTTAATATATTTACAGTTTATTATAATAAACTAATAAAATTTTATTATAATTTACAAGATTTTTATTTTTATCTTAATATTAATTGTAGCTATAAGACAACTGAAATTATCTATATTCTGAATTTTCTTCAAACTATTGAATTTATAATTATATTTTGATTAGAACTCTATATTTATTAGTAATATATTATATTTAATATAAAAATAAATGAACATAAAAATGTCTTCAAGATGTTTACTGAGTCTCTTATATTATATTTCACAATGTATTAAAGTTAATTTTATATTTTTGATTAATTGTGTACACAACTAAATTATACCTAGTAATTAATATTTGTAATAATCACTAAATAAATTTATATTATATCCAAGTAATATAATATAATATTTTAAAACTTACTATTTTCTGGATTTACATAAATACTAGATATATATCCCAACTGATATAAAGTATTTTCTCTTTTTACTTCTTATTTTTTTTAATAATTATAAGATGTGTGTGTTAAAGTAATTAATATAATGAAATAAAAATATAATATTATTCTTTCATTATTAACGAATCAAATTTTTTATAGATTTTATCAATCAATTTAATTTATTAAATTATTATAATTTTAAATATATGTAAAAATTATTTTCTATAAGTAATATTTAAATGATAATATACGGCCGGAAATTCATTTATTTCTACGTATTATTGGGACACGCAATGACTGATGGACATTATCGTTATTAATCGCTGCTTACAATATATCTACTGCTTTCCTTGTTTTTTTTTTGACAACTATCTACTGCGTTGCTTGTTATCTGTTAACTTGGATAAAAAGGAAATTTAACATCTGCTACTCTTATTAGTAACATGTAACCAATAAATTTAAAAGTACAATTTGTTTATGTTTCATTTACATGACATAAGAAAACAACTTATGTAAGTACTGAGTTTTTTACTCTTTGTACTCTAAGAAAATAATGAAGAAACACCATCCTCAATAACTTCATCATAGAAGACAGTTGCGGAAGAATCGAATTTCCTGTTATGCAATAAAACAAAAAGAGAGAAGTTAAGAAACTTTAATTTGTGTGAAGAAAATGTTTCGAATTAGTTTGAAACAAGAGAAACGGTGTGTAGATTTACCTTAAGAGCAAATGAGATGTCTCCTTCATCTACTCTTAGGCTCACTCTCTTTAGCTTATCGTCCCTACCTTGACTCAGTTTCAAAATCCCCTATGCCAATCAAAACTGACTTTCAGTTTATCTTTAATAAACCCCAAAACAACATGAGAGTTATTCTAACTGGTATAATCTCCTACAAGTTGTTCAGTATTCTTTGTGGGAATGAGTTAGTACCTGGTCGTTTAGCACTGTACACATGTTAGTGAACTCTGTTATTCCAGCTGGAGTGATCATGGAAGATTTACATATCTCCAAGTATAACTTATTTAACTGCATCCAAGTGTGTCAAAACAGAGACGAAAACATTATGTACAATGTCTTTAGCTATACAACTATGAAGCTGTGCTTCTGTATTGTTCATTCACTAAAGATTATTACCTCTGCTACGGTTCTGTCTTTTTTGCTTCCTCTAAAGGCCTTTGCTCCAGAACAGACTATGATCTGCATGTTTTCAATACAAGCAATGTGATTCCAGTCCACCAACTAACTTGCAGAAGCAACATGCGTATGCAAAGCACAACATACACCAAACAGAAACCAGTGTGGGTCTTAGCTTCTTTTATGACTTCAGTTTTCTTCCCTAAAATTTAGTGTATGTTTTCAAAATCTATGAACTATACTTTAGATCACACTGGAAAACAAAGCTAAAGATTTTGCTTACACATGTTGTAAGCATATTAAGACTAGAGAACGACAAGTACCATATAGCAACAAGGCGATGGTGATGTAACTTACTTGCTGGTGTTGAGGAAGAGATTGAATGGTGTCTACTACTGGAGATTTAAAGGTCTTGGCCAATGCAGTTACCATATGATCCATCTTGACCTGTAGAGTTATCGTTGATAACAATTATGATATAAGACCACATTTTCTATGGATCCTTCATAATTACATCGTTAGTAGAGCAAAGCAGGGAGTGAAAATACTAACCATTTGATCCTCTATAACTGAAGTTTGTGGTTCGTGATCTGGTGATCCTTTAACTTTTGTTTCTAAGATTTCTAAGGCACTCCTGAATATCCAATCAATATGAAAACAAAGTTTGGGAATTGTCAAATTCAGTGTGATTTTCAAGAGTAGACAAATACAATACATAAAGGGTAGTACTCTCATTCATCTTATGCAATTTCAGAGACAAAACTTATAGAAGTGTATTCACCTGCAGACAGATAGAGCCTTCCTCATGTCTCCTGACGCAGCTGATACTTTCTGGCACAACGCAAAAATATAAATATCAATATAAAATGTCAAAAGGAAAAAGAACGTTGACTCGACAGTGAGTGAAAATGGCATATATATTCCTACTCTCGCACAAAGCTCCAAGGCTTTTGACTGAAATGCAACAAATGGAAGTTCCTGTTATAACAAATTTGAAGAATAAGAATTTATGATCAGAGTCAATTATGTATGAATTAGGATATCATCCTAGTTCTTTCGTTCTTAAATTGGTCAAAAATTGTTATTTACATGGTTCTGAATCTGCTATTCATTTTTTTCCTGATAGTTTCTTGAATAGCAACTGCTTTGAAACAGAAACATTCTTTGTGGCATTGGTAATAGATTCATCGTAATTACTTAAATCATATTTTCACTAGAATTAATAGTCACTCAATCAAGCATTTATCTCTCTGCAAAAGCATCCTATACCACAAATTAGAGGTAGACTTACTACAAGCCTCTCCTGAAGTATCTTTAGGATCTGCTGCATAGAATAGGCACGGAAAGTGACAACCAAAGGTTTGCCTGCATCAATTGAGAAAAAAAGTTGAAGGAGTAAACTCAACTGTTGCTCTTTATCAAAGCTAAGGGGAATATTGTGAACAGCAAAGAATGTTCCAATTGTAAACAATGATGAAGAAATACTTACAATTAAGAGACTTCAATTTTGGAAGGAAACGATCTGCAAGATCTATTGCGTTTGCTACACCTGGAGAACGAATACGTCAGATAAACTTACAACTTTGTATGACCATAGGAAATCTGGTACATATGTGAACGTTAAAGAATAACCATGATCACAAAGAACATTACCTATAAGTATACATCTTGAAAATGGCAAAGTTGTGAGCATAAAAAGCTCATGAAGGACACCTCGATCTCTTGTGATCAAGTAGTCCATCTCATCTGCAATTATTAGCCTGCAAATGAAGTTTAAATGAGGAACAGCATTTAAATCTTTTTTAACAAAAACAAAAGGCTGAGCAGGTGATCAGATCGGAGCAACCACAAGCATGAAAAAAAAACATACATAATCTTTGAGCTGTGTTGCTTTTGAGAAAACAAAATCTGAAGTTGTTGAAGAGGTGTAGAGAAACCAATGGCTTTGTTCCCTGTCTCCCTTTCACCAAGTATCTGAAACCAAAACAACCCGATAAACAACTATACCGAAATGAAACCAAGAACTTGGAGGTATTTGAATTTCATAAGGTCTCTTACCTTGGAGAAGATATCTGTTGTTTTGGTCAATGATGTGCAGTTAACAGACATTGTTTCCAGACAAGGCAAGCCTTCCTGAAAAAACCAAAAAACGAACATCAATCTTTTATATTGATAGATTCACAAGTCCATAAGATGAAACACACAAGCCTGCTCACCTGTTTTGCCCAGTCTTGAGCTTGTTGTCTAACTTTCTCCATAGACAATGTCTTCCCAGTTCCAGGGCAGCCACATATGTACAAACTCCCAGATTTCTTCTGTTCCATGCAACCTTTGACAAACTCCAAAACACGTCTTTGCTCACCCTCACGGCAAACAATAGTAGATGGTGCCTTAGACACATGCAATACCTCCTTCACAGCTTTCATTTGATCATCATCTGTGCATCACATTAGAATATACCAATCATACATCAACTAAACTGAGAGCATTAGAATCAAGAAGCATTTATACCTCTAGGATCCCAAGTTGATTTAACATCAACACAATCAATCGGATTAGATTCTTCCTTAACCTCCTGCAATCGGATCATCAGTAATAAATCAATTCTAAATTCCAAAAGAACAATCTAATAACATCGGACGACGGTGATAGTCAAATCAGAACATCTATCGGATCATGATTAAGCAAATCAGTACCGCCATAGGCGTCGGAGGGATTGAAACAGCACATCGTCGAACCGCCGTCGCTGCAACCTCTGCGGCGGAATCAGATCTCAACTTCCGCTTTCGAGGAGTGTTGACTTTGACGGATCTAGCGGCGATGATATGTTTGTGAGGTGACGAGCTTGGTCCAGCGATGGTAGGCATCGTATAAAGTTAGCGGGAGAAGAAGATGGAGATCGAATCGAACCGAAGTGAATAATCAATCTCATGGTCGATTGTACCACTTTATGAAGAGATTCGAAAGAGGAAATGTGTGGAAAATAAAAATCAGTAGCGGGAAAACATTTTCGTCGCCCGGTTTATCTGGCTGCCGTTTTGAAGAACAATCATCTTCGCGGCAATTTTATTGGGCCGCTTTATTAAATCATGGACTATATTGAACCCATTAAGGACCCATTCATTTTTTCATTATCCTCTATTCATTTTTCTTTAATGTTGACAAAAGAATCACAACTTGTAGAACTGAAGATAGAAATCGATGTGTCAATGCACTTATATTTATTTATTTCCAAATATATAGTCGTTCAGGTATGAGATATCGACATAAAACGATGTGGAGATATTTTTTTGTTCATTTTTATTGTTCATTAAACAACTTAATAGAAAAAGGATATCCACATAAACTGATGAGATATCTAATCAAATGCAGATTCGGAAGAATGGAATATGAAGGCAGATTTTTTGATAAATACTAGGTAGACAGAAGATAAGAGATGATAAGAGTGGTGGCCTTTGTTTGTGTAATGTCTCACTCCATCTGATTCTCAAATTGGCTATCAACCACCACCGAAACAAGCATATTTTCATACACGCATGTGTGTTGGCTCTATGTTGTTGTTGTGTTAAGTAAATAAGATTTGCATATTAATAAATAAAATTTTGGATTTGATTAATTTACATACTTTTGTAATTCAATGTTTTTGCGCTTTGCTGGCTTTCTTTTTCTGATTGAAAACAAAGTAATTTAATGATTTTATGAGTAATCTCTTGTCCTATGTTGCAACTCAAATTCAAGATTTTGAATTCGTTGGTAATGAGAACCCCAGAGTTTATGAACTAGTGATTGTGAATATATATATATATATATATATATATATATATATATATATACTTGCACAATAGTAATATACATACATGGTCGGTGAGCTATCACATGAAACCCTTAAGTTATGATGCCCTAAGCGGTCGTTTATCTGATTATCTCGTCTATGCTCCGGACCGGCCTTGCAAATATGCGACCGTCCCCCGCCCTTGTTGTAACAGAGTTAGTTGCTAGATGATGAGAACGAAAAAGCATGTTCTTCTTATTGTTAATAAGCTTTATAAATAGCCTTTGCAGAGAAGACAACTGCCTCCTACATTCTCGGAGGTCTTTAGCAACTAAGAAACAAACTACATGGCCACTATTCCTAAACAGTAGCAACTTATTATACTGAGTCAAACAACCAAGTCTTAAATAAACTAACAAATCCTTCCCTAAACTGATACTTCGTATCAGTTTACTTAGGCATCTCAACCAATCCAATTGAATTCTTCAGTCTTTTGAAAGTGTCCAGCTTCAAAGGTTTAGTCATGATGTCTGCTAACTGATCTTGTGTTTCACAGTGAATCAACTTCACTTTTCCTTCCTTTGTCAGCTCCCTTAAGTAGTGAAAACGTACCTCAATATGCTTGCTACGTCCATGATGTACTGGATTCTTTGAAAGTTGAATGGCTGAGTTGTTATCACACTTGATCAATATGCATTCCTCAGAACTTTCTCCAATCTCGTTAAGAATCCTTGTTAGCCAGATACCTTGTGTAGCACATGACACTGCAGCAATGTATTCTGCCTCTGTTGTGGACAAGGCAACAATTGGTTGTTTCTTTGAACTCCATGAGACTGCTCCTCCTGCGATTAAGAACACAAAACCAGACGTGCTTTTCCTCTCATCCAAGTCACCCGCATAATCACTGTCTGTATATGCTTTAAGACCATCGTTTCCTGCTCGTTTGTACATTATTCCAAGTTCCAGAGTGTTCTTCACATACCTTAGAATTCTCTTCACCACCTGGAGGTGTACCTCTGTCGGGTTTTCCATGTACCTACTAGCTAGACCCACGACAAAAGATAGGTCAGGTCTAGTCACAGTGAGGTACATTAAGCTTCCTATCATTTGTTTGTAGAGCGTTGTATCTATGGCTGCTCTTCCTCCCTTCCTAGAGATCTTAACACCTGGAACTATCGGATTGTTTACTCCATTACATGTCTCCATTTCAAATCTTTCAAGCACCTCCTTAGCAAACTTCCTTTGGCATATGTAAATGCCTTCTTCCTTCTGCAGTATTTCAACTCCAAGAAAATATCTCATCCTCCCAAGATCAGTCATATCGAAATTCTTCTTCATAGACTCCTTAAACTCAGAAATCAACTTCTCACAATTTCCAGTAAAGATCAGGTCATCCACATATAGACTCACAATAAGAATCTGACCTTGTTTCTCTGTTTTCACAAACAGTGTATGTTCTAGATCACATTTCTGGAAACCTTCCTGAATGAAGTAGCTTTCGATCTTGCTAAACCATGCCCTTGGCGCTTGTTTCAGTCCATAAAGGGCTTTCTTGAGTTTGTAGACCTTCCCTTCGTTGCCCTTCTCTGAGAAACCTTCAGGTTGATCAACAAATACTGTTTCATGTAGCTCGCCATGTAGAAAGGCGCTCTTTACATCGAGTTGATAGATTTTCCAGTTTTTGTGAGCTGCAGTTGCTATGATCATGCGTATGGTATCCCACCGTGCCACTGGGGCAAAGACTTCATTGTAGTCAACCCCAAATCTTTGCGCATATCCCTTCGCAACCAGTCTAGCTCTGAGCTTGTCTACCTCTCCATCTTCATTGTATTTGGTCTTGAAAACCCACTTGACTCCAATGGTTCTTGTACCCTTAGGCAGTGTACATAGTTCCCAAGTATCGTTCTTCTCAATGGAGTCTATCTCTGCTCTCATTGCTTCTCTCCATTCCGAGTGCCTTACTGCTTCATCAAAATTTGTGGGATCTCCAAGTGCAGTAACTACTTGCAAGACATGATCATCAAATAGACAACTATCTATGTAGTGAGCAGCTGTCTCTTCGTCTGAGAGATCATATTGATCAAGTTGATAATCCCTCAGATAGCTTGGAGTTTTGCTCTGCCTTACTGGTCTACCATGCTGAATCACAATTGGTACAGCTTCTGTTTCAGGTTCTCCATGAACCGCAACTGCTTCATTGATTTCTTCTTCTCCTCCAGCAATCTGATCATCAAGATACTCTTCTTCTCCTCCACCGGCTTCTCCATCATTTTCCCAAGTCAAATTTTCGATTGGACCTGCATCTTTCCTTCCCCAATCCCAAGCTTCTTCTTCTTCGAAAACTACGTCCCTGCTTACCATGATCTTCTTTAAGTTGGGATTGTACATTCGATAGGCCTTTGATTCTTCACTGACTCCTAAGAATATGCACTTGCAGCTCTTGTCATCAAGCTTTACTCGCCTTGCCTCAGGAATGTGTACATGTCCAATGCAACCAAAAACTTTGAAATGCTTCACATTAGGCTTAATGCCACTCCAGGCTTCTTCTGGAGTCTTATCTTGCAGAGAGTTAGTAGGACTGCGATTTAGAACATATGTTATCCACTTGACTCCCTCTGCCCAGAACTCCTTTGGCATTTTCTTTTCTGATAGCGTATTTCGTACCAGATTCATGATGGTTTGGTTTCGTCTCTCAGCTACTCCGTTCTGTTGAGGCGTGTACGCTGCTGTCAACTGTCGCTTGATCCCATGAGCTTTACATAATTCATCAAACTCCTTTGAACAGAATTCACCTCCACGGTTTGTTCTTAAACAACACACTGACATCCCAGACTCTTTCTCTAGGTTGGCTTTGTAATTCTTAAAGCTTTGAAAAGCTTCAGACTTCTCGCTGATTAGATAGCTCCACATCTTCATGCTGTGGTAATCAATGAAGGTGAGGAGATACTTCTATTGTCCAATGGATGTTGGGGTGATTGGACCACAAATATCAGCATGTATCAGTTGCAGGTTCTTGGTGGCTCTCCATGTACTCTTCTTTGGGAATGACTCTCGTTTCTGTTTTCCAACAAGAAAGTTTTCACACACCTTCTTGTGTGCTTCAATGCGAGGAAGACCATCCACCAATCCCTTAGAGCTGAGAACCCTTAAACTGTTGTAGTTCAGGTGTGCAAATCTGCAGTGCCATAGATGTGTTTCACTTGAACCTTTTACTTGGAGACATGTACTTGAGTCTACCATCTGTGCCCGGATCACAAACATTCGGTTTGTGCTCATTCGTGTCTCAATAATGAGGCCCTTGTTTGGATGGAAAATCTTGCATATCCCATTTTGTATCAAGACAGCCAGGTTTCTTTCTTGTAACTGTCCAATGCTCAGAAGATTATTGCTCAACTCTGGAACGTAGTATACCTCTTGGATGACTTGGATCAGTCCATTCACCTTTATTTTAATGCTTCCCTTCCCTTGGACTGTCATCCTGGCATTATTTCCCAGCTTCACAGAGTGTCGAAAGCTTTCATCGATTGCACAAAACCACTCCTTGACACTGGTCATATGATTACTACATCCACTGTCCAGGAACCAGAGGTCTTCCACTTTAGAACCTTGCATCTCCACATGAGCCATCAGTACAAGCTCTTCTTCCTCATCAAACTCTACATAGTTTGCATGCTTCTCTGTGCTAGGACATTCAAATTGAAAATGTCCTAACTTGTGGCATTTGTAGCACTCAATCAAAGCTTTATTGAGCACTCATGATCTGCCTCGTCCTCTGCCTCTTCCCCTGAAGAAACTTCCTCTTCCTCTTCCTATCTGATTGTTTGCTTCAGTTGTAACAGTCAGAATTTGCTCACTGCTGTTAGCTCCTTTGGTGTGCCTGATGATCTTCTGCTCATGACACAGAAGCGAGCTTTGAAGAGCATCAACTGACAGGTTGTCTATGTCTTTGATTCTTCAATGGAGCACACAATGTATGTGAACTTTTCAGAAAGGGTGCGCAAGATCTTCTCAACGATCTTAGTGTCTTGCATATCCTCTCCAAGATTCCTCATATCTGTTGCGACTAGTAACACTCTTGAGAAGTACTCAGTAATATTCTCAGCTTCCTTTATTTCAAGGATCTCGAACTCCCTTCTGAGATGTTGCAGTTGCGCTCTCTTCACACGCTCACTTCCTTGATACTTTGTTTTCAGAGACTCCCACAACTGCTTAGCCGTGTCCTTTTGGATTATGGTTTTCAGGATCGACTTGTCAATAGCTTGGAACAGATAGTTCTTCACCTTTAAGTCGATTATCTTCTTCTCTGCTAGCTCTTGCCTCTGTGCTCCGGTGAGAATGTCTCCACGGCTTGGCTCAACATAGCCTTTCTCTATCAAGTCCCACCATTCTTTGGATCTGAGAAGATTCTCCATCAACATGCTCCAGTACTCAAAATCTCCATCGAACTTGGGGATTGCCAGCATATTTTGTCCTTCTCCTGACATCTTCTCTTACTCTCTCTTGCGATCGTTCTCACCAAATATAATGGCTCTGATACCAATTTGTTGTAACAGAGTTAGTTGCTAGATGATGAGAACGAAAAAGCATGTTCTTCTTATTGATAATAAGCTTTATAAATAGCCTTTGCAGAGAAGACAACTGCCTCCTACATTCTCGGAGGTCTTTAGCAACTAAGAAACAAACTACATGGCCACTATTCCTAAAAAGTAGCAACTTATTATACTGAGTCAAACAACCAAGTCTTAAATAAACTAACAGCCCTATCGTATTATTATCTGTTCCGTCGCCGATCATATCAATTTTTATAAACCAAACCCCTTAATATCACATGGTGTTTTCTAACATTTTCTATTTGTTTTTATTTACCCTCCATACATTTTTCGGACATGTAGTGTTTGATTTCCCGAATTGTCTTAATACTTTGGTACTTCTTGTCGCTGCCCATTAGCAGTTGCTTTCATCACTTTCATAATTCATAATCATAACCAACTTGTTTTCACATTTTTTAATCACGAGACGAGATAACTATCATAGAAAATCCATGTGTCCCCAAATTTTTCTTATGAATTCTTCTGGACGGTCCAAATATAGACCATAATAAATAAAGGAAAGTAGTATAAAATCAGGACGGGGCTTGATTCCAACGTACGTGTTATAAAATGAAATTGACCAAACTTTGGAAAATTAATTAATATCAATGAGGTGAGAAGAGTCTAATGAATAAATATCAACCTCTAAGCGCAGCTCGAATGAGAAACTTAGCACCTTCAATAAGAATTTCGACTTCAGAATTTTCAAAATATATATATATATATATATATTTATATTAATATTTAATTGTGGAATTCTTAACTTTACAAGAAACCAACTCAAAATATCAATGTAGATAATTTTTAAATCGAGTTTCCCATAAAATTAAAAATCTTAAAATTAAATAATAATGTAATTATATTTTGAGAACCTCCTAATTAAAAAAAAATCCATTAAAATTGCTCTAAGAAGATATGAGCAAATACCAAATGAGAGCCGTCAATTATTCACCTTCGTCTAAAGTCGCTTTCTCAACGACTTTACCTTACGGCAAGTTGGTGCATCTCTTTCTCTCCTTCTTCCACCGTCGGTTTTTCACCCCTCTTGTTTTGGCACCTTCCAACAAGATATCTATCGCATCTCCTGTGTTTTTTTCTTCAATTTGGTATTCAGATTGGTTTGGTTTAGTTTGGTTCAGATCTTTTGGCTTTGTTAATTCGGTTGATTTGATTAGTTTCAGTAGTTTCTTTCGGGTTTGGACCTTTTGGTGTTTAACTTATGTTTTGAAATGTATACTTAATCCATGCCTTTTTAAATTGGTTATATTTATTAAATCTGGGAATGGCATATATAAGTATAACCTTAAACCTATATATTATTTGAGAATCATTTAAAAAGTTGTAACCTTAAGTTTGTAAGAATTAAAAATAACCCCAATCCTACGTGGCATAGCTCTTTGACTTCTATTTTCAAATCTCAAGGATTCTAGAGTATGTGATATAATGTATAGTTTAAAAATAATATTCTCTAGCAATATAATATTCCGTAGGCTATAGTTGGTCGCATATATTAAATATTTATTGTTTCACATGTTTTCCTTAAATAAAACCTACGGAATTACCTAATATGATCAAAATATATATATGACAATTAATGATTTTAAACAATAAAGATTTGATAACAATTTGTATACTTTTTTCATTTTGTTTATTTCTTTATTATTAAAATAAATTACACAATTACATTAATCATATAATAAAAATCTAGATTTTTTTTTGTGTATGTTATATTTCGAATTTTTCAAAATGAGTATAAATTACTAAAACTGTTAAAAGTCCCACATAAACTTTTAAGATCAAGGTTTTAATTTTTTTTCTATACTAAAATATAATGATTAGAAGACCATATGAAGAAATAATTTTAGTTTATATATATTTAACATCATTTTAATTAAACTATACATCGTATGAAAATACATACTTATATTTTGATATTTGCCTTGAACATATATTGAAAAGTTAATATTTTAATTTTGAAATATGTCATTGTTTTTTTTAAATGATTATAAATTATTGAAACTACTAAACATCTCACATTAAAAAAAAATCGTTGGTGTAAAGTTTTGTTACACAAATATGTAAATAATCATAAAATCATATGAGTAGAAACCTCATTTAATTAATATCCATATTAAAAGTGTGTTATATTACTATGTTTATATCATTTAAATTTAATTATATATCATATACAATATATAAGATTGATTATTTTGCTTTATTTACCCTAATTGTGAAGATGTATCATAATAACAAAACGTCCATTTTTTATCGAGTGATATGATTTTGACCAGCAGGTTAATGTATATATATAGTTTTAAAAAAACGTCCATGGCCAAAATCATACCACTCGAAATCATACCATCAACGTATAATTTCACATTATATATTTTATTCAAAGTGACACATATATAGAGCAAAATTGTCCCGTTTTGACAATGATAATTTTTGGCAACTCCACGTTTTCATTTCATTTTTATATATTGTGAAAATAGCACTGCCCCATTTCCAGTGTATTACGTAGTTTTGTTATTAATTCAGTAAAGTAGTGCTATTGGCTACTTTAGTACGTGATATGTCTTATAGAGTGGCGTCACACCACGTGGATATTCATATTAAAAGTGTGTTATATTACTATGTTTATATCATTTAAATTTATTTATATATCATATACAATATATAAGATTGATTATTTTGTTTTATTTACCCTAATTGTGAATAAACAAGAGTAATAGTTAAATTTATATGCATACGCCAATTTATTACATAATAATAACTGATTTCTTAGTTATTTAATATGTATTTATTATTTTATTATTTATAATATGCAGAAAAATATAAAATAAATAATAAATATAAAATACTTATTATGCATAAAGTACAAATCTTAACCTAAGTATGTATCTCTTTAATTATTTTAAATCTTTAAGTATTTTCTAAAACAAACGAAATGAGAATAAAATTCAAAATAAATATTTATATCGAGTAATAACCAAAATATAAAAAAAACATAACAAGAGAAAAATGGAAGATAAATAAGACTGACACGTGAACGTAAACTTCTCATAACCATAATTAATTTTTAAATTGTTAAATCATGATATAAAACTGAGTTAATTTTTAATTTGTTAATTTTTAATTTTTTAATATTTTAAATTATTATGGTTATGTTAAATCATGACCATAATTAATTTTAAATTATTTATTTGTATTTGAAAAACTTAAAATATTGTTTTTAAAAATAATTTAAAAATTAACATAATTTTTTATAAATTATTTTAAAAAATAATAATTTGTAAAAAATATAATTTTCTAATATTATTAGACAGATAAATAAATTATATTAAATTAGTTTTGAAACTTTATATATTTTAAATGCAAATATTTTACCAATTGCTTCTTAAAAAACATTAGGGAACTTGCTAATACTCTACCAATCAAGCGCAGTAATACGTCATTTATTTTCTATCACTCGAACACTGAAAAGTGAAAAGATATATGAAAACATATCCATTAAATTCTAAGATTTGATCTACATTTCTAATTAAAATTGTTTTTGGTCCTACGTATAGATAATTATATAAAAATTTCAAAATTCTTAAATTTCAAATACATACAAAAACAATCATATGTAAATTTTAAATTTGTCATTACTAAAATTTTATATTTTAATTACATATATTCACCATGCGCAAAGCGCAGGTCTTATCCTAGTATTTATTAAATCTGGGAATGGCATATATAACAAATCTTGAAATATATCTCAAACGGGTGCACATGCAGACGAGAATTTCTTGAAAGAGCCTCTTTTTATAAACTTGATTCGGTTGTTTTTTTAATATTATTTTCAGTTTTTTTTTCGGTTATTGTGTGTTCAGATTATGTTTGACATGTAGTTATACTAAATATATTTGGGTATATCTAACATATTAGTTTTAATAGTACATTTTACGTTTTCGGGTGTTCGATTGTATACTTAATCCTTTTAGAAATTGTTACATTTATTAAACCCGGGAGTGCCATATATAATAAATCTTGACATAGATCTCAAACGATATACGCATGCAACCGATAAATTACCAACGTAGATCATTTTTCTTATTCTAGATATGAATCCAAAACGAGCAATGCATTTCACCGATCACTTGTTTAGTTATTTGTTGCTATCATTATTACACATGCATGGAATACCTAGTATCCCGTAAAACCAAGAAGCAAAATAGAAAATGGACATAGACGAAAATCGCAATGGTTACCAAGTTTTTTTTAATATGGGATATCTCGTACTTTTGTGATAACTCAAACTAAATTCTTTTTAAGTATTCAAATGGATTGTAGATTTTTCTTTGTGTGGTCATATGTGGAAATAGTAAGAAAAATTACTAAAATAGCATAAGTTAAGTGAAAGTATTTTTGAAAATAATCGTTCATTAAAAATAAATTTATAAAGTCGTATTAAACTTGTGGTAAAATTACAAATTTTGTAAATAGTAATTATGTATTGAATTTTTATTTTTTGACATATACCAATAGAACAATTATTTATCTGGTAAAAACTATTAAACCACCGTAATATGTTCAGTGGTTATTAAATTACATGGACAACTCTTTTCATCAGGCTGCTATTTTCAGGCTCCTGGTTGTTTGTTTTTTTCTTTTTTTTTTGCAATCTAATGAGCTACGTGACTGACGGCAAAAAAAAAATACCTAAGTGACTTTTTCAATGCCGTTGATCAGTTTGCAATACAGTAGTTTCAGAAAATGACGAAAACAGAACAATAAGCTGGGAGAAGATAACCAAATTGGACACATGGCCGATCTTATACCGTCAGATGAAAAAAATCCTCACGACGACTATCCGGTTTATCATGTGAGTCGGTTAATGGGACCGGCTTACTTGTTTGTCCGGTTCTTAACGTCGCTATTTAACCGGCTTTAACCTGATGATATATTGATATTAAGCATTTTCCAGTTAATTTTTTTTTTGATATTTCTGAGGACAATTTTCTAAAATAATCATTTTTGTCACTAAAATAACCTGAAAATAATTAAAATGATTGAAATAATTTTTTTTTAATTTTTTTAATATTTATTTTTATTTTTAAAATTTTAAATCTCATTTCTAAAACTTTATCTCATAACTCGAAACTCTAAGTTGAGATAAGTTAACCTTAATATATAAATGTATCTTTAAATTTTTTAATAAATTATATTTTAATTATTAATTTAAAAAATATTATGTTTGCGACAAAAATGTTTTTTAGAATATCGTAGTTATTTCTCAATTTCAATACCTATTATCGTGTCTGTGTTGTATATAAAGGTCATCGTCCCCCTTTCTTTCTCTCAGCGTTCCACTTCATAAAAGTGAAGCGTCTCCCCTCGTGCTCCTCCGTTTCAACATTTTCCCGAGAAAGTCTTAGCTCGAGAAAAATTTGGAATGGGGGTGAAAGTAGCACCACACACTTCTCCTTTCCTTCAATCGGCGGCTCACCCTTCTTCTTCTTCTTCTCCATCTCAAACCCTAGCTTCCGGCGCCATATCATCACGAAGACACGAGGAACGGTTCGTGCCTCAGAGACTGAACCGCTCCCCTCTCTTCAAAACTCCACTCCATCTCTCCAAATCCTGCGAACTATCTAAACCGACCAAAACGCAGTCGTTTCGAAGAGTTACTACCGCAAGCTTCTTCTCGGACGAGGAGTTCTCGAAAAAGATCCAAGACCTAACTCTCAGATTCAACGACGAGAGAGACACGAACGAGATGGACCACTTGTCGTCGAGTATCGAGATGAAAGCGAAGAGCGTCCATCTTCCACTCTCGCTTAGGATCTTAAAGAAGAAGCGACAATGGGAGGAAGGAGTCAAACAATCCGCGTGTGACTCCATGAGCAAAGCCTTCTCGTCTATGGTGTTCATGATTCAAGAGCTTCAATGCTTCGCTTTACACATGAGAGAGACTCTCTTCTACGAAGACTTGCAAGAGATCTTGGTGCGTGTTAGAGAAGAGATGCACGCTTCGTTCGTTTGGTTGTTCCGACAAGTTTTCTCCGCGACGCCTACGTTGATGGTTTACGTCATGATACTCCTTGCTAACTTCACGGTTTATTCACTCGGTACCAACTCTGCTTTAGCAACCGCCGCTCCTCCGACCACCACCGTGACAGAGGTGACAACCGTCAACGAGAAGTTCGATTCCTCGGTTGTTAAAACGTTCTTTGTGTCGTCTCCCACCGTAGACGGTAACAATAACGGCGGCGGTGGAAACATCCGGCCGGTGTTAAGCGGGACAGATGGTGATGGGTTCGATGTACCAGAAGGAGCTTCGCAGTTGTCATCGTCAACATTCGGATCAACGGCTATTACAGAGACAGAGACATCAGTGTCGGGACAAGATGAGCTTAGGTTGTGGAACTCGGTTGTGGAGGAAGCAGAGGAGATGCAGTACTCGAAGATAGACAATGTGTTGGATCAGGAGACGAGGAAGCGGTTCGTGTCTCCACTGGATGCTCGAGTGGAAGCAGAGGAGGATATTGATTACTTCAGAACGGAGCTTCTTTACCAAACAGGACTGTCTCAAGAGCCTGATAATACTCTGCTTCTCGCTAACTATGCTCAGTTCCTTTACATCGTCTCTAATGACTATGACAGGTAAATAAACATTTTTTACTTTCACAATTTGTTTTAATCTTAGATGGGATTTTCTTAGCTTAAGTAAACTGGAAGTTACATTCTTTGTGAGGCTGCAAATTGATGCTAACAGTCAAAAATAGGAGCAGTACTCGATTTTTTTCATTGCACTAGTGGGTGCATATTTGTGGAAAAATCAAATTGTCATAAATTCATAATAATTGCATCAGCAGCACAGATCTATAACCGACCAATAGGGTTGAACCATTTATTTTTCTCTGCTAACATAAAATATCTAAGGAATAAAGAGATAAAATTAGTTCTAGCCAATGAGCTTGAGTCTTTGTGGACCGATGATAGTGGAGTTTTGAAGACTGCCACCAAATTCCAACAAATAAAAAAGGTGTTTCTGTTCAAAAGTAGTTGCCTCAAAATTTGTCCTCTAGATTTATTTCCCACTTAGTCAAATTAACCCATGTTTTTGTCATTCACTTTAATTCATAACTATGTTAATATTGTAATCTAGGTGCACTAACAGTGCACTAATAGGTCACTAATATTGTAATCTAGGTGCACTAATAGGTCATATCATAGTCAGATTTTGGAGGTCACTTCAACAATCTCATTGCAGAAGTTCGTGCCGCGCAGTGTACAATAAAACCATGATTAATGCATGTTTTTTAGGATGAGTTTCTTAGGAAAAATTAAGAAACTGTTTCTTAATTTTTAACTAAAAAATTAAAGAACTGACTTTTAAAATTATTAAATAAGAAACAGTTTCTTAATTTTTCTTAAGAAAACTAATGCGGGTTGTACACCACGTGGCATGAGCTGCTGCAATGAGACTGTTGAAGTGGCCTCCAAAATCTGATCTATGATATGACCTATTAAATTTATGTGAATTAGTAATAAGATGAGAAGCTGTGAGGATAAAAGATAAAATAACTCATAACAATAGCTTACAAATTGACTATGCGTCTTGGAGGAGGAATGCAGTCAAAAACCTTATAGTTGTCTCGACAGTTTTCCTGTCATTAAATAAATAAAGCACAAAATAAATTAATATATATTACTATAGAGTTTTTTTTTGTTTTTTCCAACATATTACTATAGAGTTATGAAGAGTTTTTTTTCTTCATCTTCTATAGTTACCTTGTAAAGCGTTAGGGCATGATTAATGCGAGTTTCTTAGAGCATGATTAATGCATGTCTCTTAACAAGGGATTCTTATTTTCTTAAGAGACCGTTTCTTAATTTTAACTAAGAAAACTTAAGAACCGTCTCTTAAATAAGAGACATAAGAGCATCTTTAACCCTAGCACCCCAATTTGGGGTGCTTATTTTTTTTTTATTTTTTTTCCATTTTTTTTAAAAAAAATTGAAACGGACCAATCACGGGCCGCCACGTGTCAGTGTGACCCGTGAACAGTGTAAGAGCTGGTGCATAATTAGGTACTTTAAGAAGTTGTGCTTATGATTTTGGTGGGCCCAATCATTAAGCACCCCTTTTAATGGTGCTCTAAGAGACGTTCCTTATCCGGAAAAATGTAAAAAAAAAAAATTAAAAAGAGGTCAAAAAAATTAAGAACCCCATCTTAAGAGACTCGGGTTAAAGATGGCCTTACACTGAGTTTCTTAGAGAAAATTAAGAAACTGTTTCTTAGTTTTCTTAAGAAAAGTTAAGAAACTGTTTCTTATTTAAGAGTTTTAAGAGTCATTTCTTAACTTTTTCAGTTAAAATTAAGAAACAATTTCTTAATTTTTTCTAAGAAATTCAACCTAAAAAACCTGCATTAATCATGGCCTTAGTCAAATTAATCCATGTTTTTGTCATTGACTTTAATTCATAACTATGTTAATATTGTAATCTAGGTGCACTAATAGACATGGGCGATAGTATTTGTTAAGAGTATTTGTTAATTTTTATCTATAAAATATAATACTCCATCTAACTATAGAGTAAAAAATAGAAAATTGCTCTTTATTTTCTTATTTATAGAAAAAAAAATATTTATTTTGGAAGAAGAAATAAAGTGGGTTTGACTAAATTTAGTTCTAAATGCTATTATGGTAACAAATGTAAGGAGAAGTTGGAGATGCTCTGAAGTTCTAAGAATAAAAGAGAAAAAATGAAGATGAACAAAATAATAATAATAATAAATATCTATTATTTATTGTTTTTGAATTTGATAAATAATAAATTTGTTCAATTATTTTAACTTTAATTGGTTAAGACTCTATGTAAAATTACTTTTTATAAATGGTGTAAGTTTTAAGAAATGATGAAGAAATTACTATTCTCATTAATCCATTATGTCCGATTATTTTTGAATAGTCTGGTTTTTGGGTGATTAATTAGTTTTTCCCGAAAAAAACTTTATAATTTTGAAAGATATCTATTAATTTAAAACTAAATAAAATTATTATATATATATATATATTATATTTCAGATATTCATATATCCATTTGGATTTTGATTTAGTTCTAGTTCATTTTGGATATTCAGTTGTAGAAATACATGAACCATTCAAAAATTAGGATTATTAGGTTCATTTTTTTTTCCTTTTAATAATGCTTAAGCCTAGGCAGTAAGCATTGCCATTGCCAAAATGTAGCATTTATCTTCCAGTAATCCAGTTGGCTTAAGCACTCTTTTAATCATCATATTACTTGATATTATATGGTCAGTCGTTTAATTTTCTAACCAATTTTGTCAATCATCATTACGCAGTTCACAATCATCTTAGATCATGATTATCCAGGAATCTCTAGTGGAGTTCCTATTTTTTTTTTTTTTTTTTTAAAAAGAATTAAAAAAATGAACTAATTACGGATCGCCACGTAGTAGTGTGACCCGCAAACAGTGTAAGAAACCCTCTAAAAACAATTCTTATTTAAAAAATTTAAAAAACGGTTCTTGCACTGTTCATGGACCCCACATGTCAGTGGAGCCCGCGAACAGTGCAAGAGTCCCTCTTAAGAGCTCCCATTAACATGTTCTTATGAATCTTTTGCCTTTAAGTCAACTCATCTTTAATACGTTCCACTTCCACATGTCTTACTTATCTCTAGTGAATCAGTATCTCACGTGATTCGATATGATTTTTTTTTTTGCGTAACAGAGCAGAAGAGTATTTCAAGAGAGCGGTGGGAGTGGAACCCAGAGACGCGGAGGCGCTGAGTAAATACGCCACGTTCTTATGGAGAGCACGGGAAGATCTATGGGCGGCCGAGGAGACTTTCTTGGAAGCAATCGATGCCGATCCGACCAACTCTTTTCACGCCGCTAATTACGCTAATTTCTTGTGGAACACCGGCGGTGATGAGACGTGTTTCCCTCTCGACGAAGACACCATCTAGTTAGGACTGTCCAACATCAAGTCTCTCTAAATGTAAAATTTTATACCAAGTTATAAATACTATATACATAAATATGTGCATTACTAATGATGTATCTGCGTGTTTGTCATGGGCTATGTCACAAACTAACGGTGGTGAAAAACGTTTAATAGTTTTAAGTTTGCGATTAATCTAGAGAAAAAGACGAATATGTATATACAATGGGCTTCTCTTGGGCCTATGTAACTTAAGAGTATAGAAGCAGCATATTAATCTTCGTTTCTTAGAGCATCTCTAACAGACACTTATCCCTTCATTTTTTGAAGTTTTTTGCTCTCCAACAGACCCTTATCCCCTCAAATTTTAAGGAGGTGAACAGTACACCCTCAAATTTGAGAGGGCACTGTAGCGCTCCTTAAAATACTATTTACTTTTCACTTTAGTCCTTCTATTTATATATGTTTAGTGATTGTGTACTTATTATTTCTTATTTGGCATTTTACTATTTTAATTATATTGTCACTTCAATATTATAACTGTGGTATTATAAAATTATTTTAAATAATATTAATATGTTAATAAATATTGTATATCAATATATACTAATATTAATATAAGTATAATTTAAATATATTATTTCACACAGTATATTTTCAAAATTTAACACAAATACAAAATTATAATACAAACATAATATTTTACATCAAAATAAAAGTTTCATAAACTGAAATATTATAAAATAAAATATATCTTACAATACTAATATTCAAGTAATCGTATTGATTGAGGAAGCTCATTTTCAACAATTTTTAGCATGTTATCTTTAGATAAAAAATAAGAAAGCTCATTTTTTACTTAAAAGTGCTTTGATTGAGCATATATGAGAGCATTAGGGAAGCAATCGTATTGATTAGTGTTGTATTATATATATATATATATATATTTTGTAATTTAAATTGTTTGTGTTTTATTATTATATGTAATTTTATGTTTTCTATCTTTTATTATAAATAATTTGATGTTAAATTTAAATATGTTTAGTAATTATGTCAATATTATATATTAATGTGTGCTTATTGTTTATTTATTAAATTTTAATGATTACAATTAACTATTAAGTAAATTGAGGATTAAAGTGTAAAATATAAGTTTTTAAGAAAAAAAATTTGAGGATCACCGTTGGAGAACACTCCCTCTATCCCTTTATTTTGAGGGTGGACCCCATAAAAAATGAGGGGGCTTGTTGGAAATGCTCTTAGCGTGGAGTTCTTAATCTTTTTAAGCAATGTTTCTTAACTTTTAACTAAAAAAAATCTAAGATAAAAAGAAATTATGTTAAGAACTCCACCTTAATAGACCGGGATTAATTGTGGCATAAGATAATGTATATTATGTTTATTTGCTTTTAGACCATGATTAACTCGAAATTTTTAAAATGATATTCTTAACGGAATATAAAAAATTGTTTTTTAACTGGTTTTTAAACATGGTACTGTCAAGTTAAAGCAGTTTCATTTATTTGCCATGTACTAGTTCATATGGGCAAATTTTCTGTAACTAAATGTACATTCCTAGTATTAATCTTTCTACCTTTTTCTAGGTTAATGTGCAACAATCTATAGGGCTTGTATCAGACCTAACATGAAGTAATAGTTGGTCTTGCTCTCTTGGATCAAATTTTGAATTATGTAGCTAAAACTAAATCGACCACTTAGTTTTAGGTCAAAAATCAAAAACCGATATACAGGCTACAACCATTACTACATATATACACTCTACAGCAAAAAATAGTGCAAGCGACTAGTGAAAGTCATTCCTTCAACAAATGCAAATAGAGCTAGAAACCACTTGGTTATATGAAGTCTTAAATGCATCTTGATCTACTGAAACGAAACTCAAAGGTCACAGAACTCAAAACAAGCAAGGCCGAGACCCGAGTGGGTATCAAATATTAAGTCAGGAGTGCATAGCTTGAGTACATTGGAATGGCGTCAGGATGGACTAGTTCGGTTGCAATATGGTAAACTATAACACCAACCGGCGTAGTATATATAATTAGGGACGAGACCAGGATACATGATTCCCTTGAGACAGAATGTCTCTGCTTTTACCAAAGAAAATGCAGACATCCCCAATGTCGTCCGTATAACAAGCAGTTCCTATGTCCTGCCTAAATACCATGAATCTCTTGATCTTCTCGATGGAGATTGGGATGTGAATGATAGCTTTATGAATGGTGGAGAGTGGGTCGAGAGTTTTTTTATGGTAACACGGGTCATGCCGAAGATCCACTAATCACAGAGGCCAGGAGACAAACCATATGAAATATCCATGTTCCCCACATGTGCGCAACTTATATGAGTGTTAGGTTTCCAACCCGGTTGCTTAGCAAGTCTCTAAACATGTCGTACCACCCACCACGCCCATGTGTAGAGACCAGGACGTGAGTTTTTGTAGCATAAACACTAGTATAGGCCGATCGGACTGCTCATGCTTCCTGCTTCTATTACAGCTTTTGAAACAGACATAGGAGCCTTTACACTTCATTCGACTTTCTTGATCTCTCAGAGAATGAATCGTTTTTCTATTCTTTACAAAGTCACTCTTTGATTTCTTACAGTAACGCAAAATAGATTTCTTTCAACGTCAACTTAGTAACTAAAACACTATATATGATTTTAAAGTGCTTTACATAATTGCTTCTTTAACTAGCTTTACATAATTACATCGTTAAACTTTTCACATTCACAGCTGTCTACCAATTTTTTTTCCTTTAAACACATGAAGAGGAAGGATCAAAGTAATGGTTAACCCCTCCCTCTAAGGTTTTGTCTCGTGCTAATGTTTTTCATACAACATCTGTTAGATTCGAATTATGACATAGATAAAATCTAGTATACATCAGAAACTACAAAACTTCAAATATTCCAGTAATATCCATTAATCATTTGTCACAACCTCTCAAAAGATGCTTGGATCATATTGAAACCCATCACAACATTTTCATCATCTAAGCGTTCACACTTCACAATTACTTCTAAACAAAACCTCAAAAAAAAAACCATGCCAAGTTTGTAACAAAATATAAACACACACGATCATACGCTTACACAGTATAAACTATCACAAAACAAGGAAGCACAGCCCTTGGATTAAACACCAGAAGCTCCTCATCGTCGATCCTCAACAGGGCCCCACTCTTGCTCCCACTCCCTTGCCCAACCAGAGAATCATACCCTCCGCCACTCTTGTCCACGTCATCATCCGCAATCAAATCACACCCGACCCGACCCGCTACCACCCGACAAACCAGCATCGCCCGTTTCACGTTCATAAACCCAAACTCCTCCTCCACCTCCTCCGGAACCGCCACGTGTCCTCTCCACCCCGTCGCGAACGTCGCGATCCCGTCGAGCTTCGGCGAGAATCCGGATCCGACGATCCCGCAGATGCTGCAGTACTGGTGGCCGCAGAGACCGGAGTTACCGTTTTGCCCTAGGTTGCACATGAACGTCGAGCAGTAGAATCTCAGGAGCTCGTTCCCGTCGACGACGCACCGTTCGTTGCCGCTACGAGAGGCTTTAGCCTTGACGAACTCGCGATACTCCTCGAATCTCGCGAGAATCTTCGGGCTGTTGTGGATCTTCAGGATCCGGTGGATCTCCGGGATCTTGTTGCCTTGCTCCGGCCAGCCGGATTTGAATATGATCTTCACGATGTTCGTGCTCGACTCGCCGTCGACGAGCTCCGAGACGGCGTGCTTGATCGCGATGTGGTGCTCGAGGAGGTTTGTTTTGGGGAATATCTCTCCGCACGCCGTGCAGGGGAAGATCTCGCTGCGGAGAGGGAGGAACAGAGGAGAATCCGACGAGGAGATATCCGAAAACCCGGTTTCAGTACGGGTTTCCGGGTCGGGTTGTACGAGAGTGACGAGGGAGTTTTGAGACGATCTAGCGGATGTCAGAGTCGTTAACGGGCCGTTAGGGTGTGTTTGGTTGCGGGATTTAGATATCCTCGTCGTGGATAAGAAAACCCGTTTTAGGTACGACCAAGAAGATGATAAACCGGAACTTGAACCGGAAGTAACCGTTCTAAGCTTCTTCTTCCTCCTCTTCTGTCTCAAGTCACCTCCTTTGGGGAAGAAGAAGAAACAGCCGATAAAGAGAAAGAAGAGAGAGAAGAAATGCTGACGTAACAACGACCCAAGCTTTCGCGCCGCCATTCACGAGAGCTATTACAGAGCTTTTAAGACTTTGGAAGTGGTCTGAAGAGAGACAGAGAAGCAGAGGAAGTTTAGTGTGTTTGCAGTTTTACACCATTGGAGAGAAGTCAGAGTTGTAAAGAAGAAGAAATGATGAAGAAAAGAGTGTAAAGGTGTATGAAGACAGAAGAGAGATACTAAAGGTATAGAAGAAGAGTAGGTGCGACGCTATTTTTATGTCTCTTTTTTTTACTTTTATTTTTCTAATATTTTGCCAGAATATTTGTCTCCCCATTTATTTTTTTTTTCTTTTTTTTTTGTAAGTTTATGCGAATCTTACGATGCATTGATTACTGTGTGTGTGCGCATATGAGTGAGTGTACATTGTTTTCTTCCTTCACTAGATTTATAGAATATGCCACGATCTCTCATGATCATCTTAGTTTTTTGTAGTAACATGGCTTTGTCCATTGAATACTCTCGCAATTTCGAATGAAATTTACATTTGTTCGCAAATTTAATTAAAAAAAATCTATTTTTTTTCATATATTATGTACCATCAATTTGGTTACTTGAATCAGTTTAAATTTTATTGACAAAAAGAAAATTTGATAATTTGTATTAGTGTTCAACTAAGAAAACGATTTCAAGTGGTGGATTATTACTTCCCTTGATATACATTTACACAGAAATAAAAATCACTGATATCTGAATGTATTAATCACTCTGTACTTTGTAATCATTTTATTTCTATTAACCAGGATTTACTTTCCAAATTTCTCAATGTTATAGTACGATGGTATGTAATTACACTTATATTATTGTATGTATTTGTATACAGATAATTTATACACAGAAGCTAAACTCGAAGTTTTGGAGGGGAATCCAAGACTCAAATTATTATTATATGAATATAAATATCTGGTTTCACAAGTTTTGTTGCTTAGGATATGGACGTAGACAGAGGAACACGTGCACATGTCTCATTTATAATCTAAGCTCATCAATGCATATGTTTTCTTAGATCCATGCACATATCTATCCATGCATATATGATATATGATCACAACTAATTAGTAAGGAAAATACAGTGTCTTTTTTTGGAAAATAAATTTAGTCTACTATATTACTGATAAATGTTTAAATTCAGGTTATTATAGGCGTTTGTGATTATGCAAAAGTAGATGACAAAAATATAGGTTACGGTTTCGCTTTCAGGGAGGAAAAAAACGAAATAACCAAATGGTGCTAGATGATATCAAATGGTTTGATTCTTTTAGTATATATTAGCAGAAAAAAATGTAGAATGTAAATGTCATCGCCTTTTTGTAACAGCCCTCCCCGTAGAACCTAGCTGGCGTTGCAGCGCATTGACCATGACCCATTCCCAGTGATACAACCTACCCGAAATCACCCTAAGGCCTCGGCTCACAGATAGGTTATTAGTGAGGTTCGAACCCATGATCTCACCCATTTTAACAACTCTCCCACAGAGAAGCTGGCAAATTCGGGCAGATTGTATCATAGGGGAAGAGTTAGGGTCGATGCGTTGCAGCGCCAACTGGATCCCACGGGGAAAAGGCTGTCACACTTTTCTTGTTGTATATCTTAATTATTTGTGATTAGATGATGGTCATTACCATCGATTTGATTCGATGATTGATCATTTGCTTCCAAGAGAATACCACATTTGTACAAAGAAAGAACGTATATTGCTTGCTTTCTATACAACCAAATTAAGAAAGTGTAGTTTGGTTATATGTCGTCTAGCTAATAAATATGGAAATAAAGAAAAACGGTAAGAAAGTTCGTGATGAATGATTGAAATGGTGAATGATAATTGAAGAAGTGGGCCACGCGAGGAAGTATGATACTTTTAAAGTGGGCCATTACGAAGCCCTTCCTGTCTCCATCCACATGGAAACGTTTGTTTTCTTACGGTCTTGCCTTCTCGTTTGGTGGTAGGTCCTGCCTGATAAACATACGACTGTAATTATTGTAGTATTATCTTGTGGGTGTGATTGGTAAACTTGTACCGTAGGATGTCTGCGCGCTGTTAACGTGACTAATCGATAAAATGGTAAGCCAAAGTCGGAGGAGAACAAAGTGGTTCAAAACCCTTTACCGTTTTATACCAACAATGGAATTAGATTTGAAAGTCGTTTACTGAAATTCTAAAACTTATCTTCGTTTTCATTTCCACCTTGATTATTACTGTACTCCTAATCGATCTACACTTTGAATTGTTTGGCGAACCAGATTGCTCCGTTTCGCATCCGACATGTTATTCATAATTAAGTTATTTTAGTATATTGGTTAAAAAACAGAAATATTTTATGTTTTTATGAAGAGTTATCTATTACTGATATCATAAATTTTACATTGAGTTTAGACTTAAGAAGACCCCGTCACCACAAAAAAAGTTTGATGCTAGCTTATGGAATTTGTATCAAAGACAGTCGGTTTTATTATATCCGTCTAAATGGATAACGCATGCAAAAAAAGGAATTATTTGACGATACACATGATAATGAGTACTTATAGAAAAAATAAAATAAGCAAAAGTGATAGTCATAAAGCCTAAGCTCGGGAGCACTTGTGGTAGACAAGAAGGGACACCTTCGATGAGTAAATCTGCCGCACCACAATCTTGCATCATTCTCATCCCTTGCTCTTGGACCGATACAATTAATAAAAAAAAAGCTAAAAACATTCTTCTAATTTTGATCTTTCTACATATTTAGTTCCTTTTTGAATCTATATATGATTCAATTATTGTTTACGCACATTCACTAAATAACAAAAGTTTAGGTAACTGGTCATATAGATGTTGGAGACAGTTTTACTAAAATTTAGATGTATATGGTTTGGGTTTGCGCATAGTACAATAGATTGTAGTTTATCATCTAGCAATTAGTTTATATGGGACGAGATGGACTAAATCTTTAATAGAGAATTACAAATTTATCTACCATAAAAAAGTCATAATAGGTCTATTTTCATAATTACATATATTGATTATATACATTAATTATTTGAATATATAAGATATCTAAAAATCTTAAGAACTATAAAGATATTAAATTACAAATTTGTTAAGAAAAATCTAACAAAATCTTACTAACATTTTTAAATATCTTTTAATTAATAAATTAAATAATTTCGCAACTAATTCTATATTATTATTATAAATAATTTAAAATAAAAATTTATTTTAAAAATAAAAATAAAATTATATCCTATTTTTATAATTATTTTTATAATATATTAAAATATAAAAAATAGGAATTAAATATGAAAATGAATTAATTTTTAAATTAAAATATTTTTTAAAAATACTTTCATTTAATAAATAATAGTATTCATAAAAATATTAAAATATTATTCACCATTTAAAAGTAGTAAAATTTATAAATTATATAATATTTTATATAAAATAAAAATAAAATTGTTAATATATGTTAAAATTTTATATCTACAACTATATATTATCTATTTATTTATTTATTTTAGAATTACAATAACATATTATCTAAAAATGATTATACACAAAATATAACAGAATATAGCTAACACTTACTTTAAGTGCTATTTACAAAATATGTTATTCAATTTTTTTTTTAATTCATTTAAGAAACAAAAAATCAATTATAATTATAAATTTAGTGTTTATTTTTGATTATAACAAAATATGTTGAAAATTTTATAAATAATCTCATCAAAATTTTAGCTTTTTATATAAAATAATGCATTAGTTTAGTAATAAAAAATCAAATATATATATTTTTAAAGCTTAAGAGTTATAAAAATAAAAAGTTACCCGCACGGACGTGCGAGTCAAAGTCTAATACAATATTTAAGATTGGGACTGTAGATTATGGAGATATAATCATATAGTACATTCGGCTTTCATAAGCTTATATATTTACACATGCCATTAATTAATTATTGCGATGAAGTATATCGTCAACTTCGGTTTAAAATACATGTACATATGTGTTTTTTTCACAAACATGTACTAATATCCTCTGTGATTTGTTCTGTTTATGTGAATGACCATTCCCAACAATCAAATTCTCAAAATTTGAAAGACTAAATGGTAAAATCTTAAATTTGATATTTTACTATTCGAAACTTTAAAAATAATATTTTTTTTCATCTTAAATTTCATATAATTCTACGAATGTTAATCTATGTATCATTTTAATTTTTATAATTATATTTCACTTATATACATATACATATATACATATACATATATATATATATATATATTACATACATGCCCGACTCGATAGAAAACTGAAGAAGCATGTGTTTCCAGACTCCAATAATGTACGAAAATATCACCTATTATTTCATGAAAATCCCTTTAGCCTATCGGTATAATCTCTTTTACTTATATCTCAACCTCTTGAGTTCATATCTTACAGGTTTTTTTTTCTTGTTTGCTTTTGGTCCTCTACAATTCTGGACCTGTAATCCTTACATATATAATATTATTAGTACATAAAATATATAAATATGTTAAAAGTAAATCAAAATTATTAATATAGATAATATTATGTAAAACATAAATATTATGTGTTCGTAATTGAACTATTTCATAATTCTTTTTGTAGTTAATAATTTTTTTTAAATTAATGATTTGCTTATTTGGTGTAATTAAAGTATGCATATATGAATTATAAATATTATGTTTTGTAGTGTTAATAGATATTTATTATTCACTTACTAAAGTTTTGTGTTTATACTTAACTAGGGGAAGCCCGCGCTTCGCGCGGGATTTGATATTTGGTGAAAATGTTATTTTGTTTATAATTGTATTGGGTTGTGTTCTTGACTTCTTATTTGTTTTGTTTGTCTTGTTTGTTTTGAATAGTGTTTTGAATAATTAGTTGAGTTTATGGCATGTTTTTGTTTTAAGTGCCTATTTGGATAGTTGTATAAGTTTAAAGTTTCATTTTTTTGAGTAGTGTGTAGGTTTTCGTTTGGAAGTAATGTGTGTTATTTGTTTTTCAAAAATAATTTGCGCGAGGATGTGATTGTCGGAGGTCAACTGGATGAATAATTAGATTTGGTGTGAGTGAGATTAAATACTTTCGAAGCTGATTTATACTATACAAATATTGGTGTATTATATTTATGAGTACATTTTGAATTAGAAAATCTGTCCGGTTAACATATTTTACAACTATGTAGGCTTTCATCTGTGTGGTTGTTTAATTTTTTTGCTCAAGTTAATTTATTATAATGGCTAACTGTTAATATGTTTATATGAGAATTAATCAATGAAATTCATTGTTACAGTGGCATTTTAGAAACAAAATAAGTATAATAAAGTATTGATAATTTCATGAAAACTATATTACCCTTCTATATATAAGTGTTTTGTAATTTTTATTAATCTTTAGTTTTTGTATTAATATGAGTGCTTTAAAAGACTTTGTAATAATTAGATATTATGTTTTAAATTGTGGAAAAATATACATGTGAATATTGGATAGTAATATCTCATTTAACTCATGATTATCTATTCAAAATTTAAAAGTTTTTTTTTTGTTATTTTGAATCTCTAATGGATCATAAACCAAAGGAATAATATTTAAAAATATAATTACACTAACTGTGGATTTATAACTTAAAATATTATTATTAATTAAATTAAATTTTGAAGAGATTTTAAATTCTCAAAATCTAATGAATTTACAGATTTTTTGTGAAGATATAATTTTAACCTATTTTTTATATCTAAAATAATGCATTTGAAAAGTATAACTCTAATTATCAAAATTATCATATTCTAAGAATGAAACCTGGGCATTACAAATTTTATTTTATAAATCTGGATGTTGTTTTATAATGCATGCATATCCTTGATATTAACAGGATGTGTTTCTCCGTCTTCACGTGTCGCTTCAGCCTCATAACATCTGAAAGGGAGGATTACATTTTAGGTTAATCAGTAGTATTCTTATTTGCGATATAACACAAGAAAAAAGATTACAAAAATTATAGAGCATAAGAGAAAGGAAGAGCCCTCATTTATCACGAATATGTAAGTATTCTTAGTATTTGTTAGTGAAAAAGCAAATAAATTTTCATCATTTATTAATTGAAGTTTTATGGTAATTACAAATGTTTTTAAAAATAAATGGATTGCTAATGTTTTTTTATTAAACACATATATAACACATTTATCTAGAGCGTTTTAACTTCATGAAGTTTGGTCTAGAGTGTTTTTTATTTGGTGCATTATCCTAATTATATACTATACGTCAATGTATCGAAGAGTTATGACGTCGCTATATTGAAGAGTTGTAAGTAAGCTCAAATGAAAAGTGTTATGAAAGTCAAACTATAGAAGATCGTAGCAACCAATTGGTTAATGACGTGAGATATGGTGAAACGTGAAATTGACTTAGATTAATAAAGCATACGGGTTCACCAAAGTCTTAATATCAAAAGAAAACAAACCAAAAGAAAGACTTAACTCAAATAAGCTATTGCTGGTTCGCTTTTGTGCTTGACATTCTAAAATGCGTTATGGTCTTTCTAAACTCCAACTCACTTTTTCCCTGACTTGTAAGTCGTAACCTTATATTCCTTCTAAACTATCATTGATTAGTGGCAACCAGCGCTCTGCGTACTCCATGTTGAGTCTAACTATAATTTCTGGTTTGGCCAGTCTTGTCGTTTACAGTTGTTGTAACCCTCGCGAAGTTATCAAGTTAATACCAATGTGTAGACTTCTTTCATTGTTATCTACATCTCTGGTATGTCATGATTCTCATTTCAGGCTTCCAAAGCAAGCAAGTCGCAGCTTCACATACAATATGTACTTTTTCTGCCCATGGAGATAAGCTTGCACATGACCTCAGAACAATAAGTATATCACTCCATGGGGTAAGTACTACAAAAGTTATGAAACCATCTGTTTGGGAGTTTAGATTCCCGTCTTGAAATTCTTCAATCATGTACAAATAATCTGATGCACATCTCAATGGAGCTAAGTTGAGAGGATTCAAGTCCAATAGGAGATCGTAGCAGAATTTCAAAATGGCCTCGAATGTTTCTGCTCCACCTGGGTAGTTTTCAAGCTTGAGATGATATCCATTCCCAGAAGCTAAATGTTGTAATTTAATATTGCATATGTAATAACATTTGGTAATCAAAGGAAACTATTGCATAAGCTGGGAATGAGAGAGATGTGAGAGGAAGTAGGTCTGATCTTTTCACTTGATAATAAAAATAGAACAATGCAGAGATTAAGTGGTAGAGATGCTAAAAGCCAAAGCAATGTACTGAAGAAACATTAGTAGCCTATAAAAAATAATGCCAGCATTACACCTAGCAAGTGACATCCGCTCTAGTAGAGAAAAATAAATAAGCATGCTGATCAGAAAAATAAAGACAGATTAAGTCATGAGTGTGTGTGTGTTGAAGTACCATGTCTTGTGAGAGTTCCAAAACAGATGGACCTGCATGAGGATAGACAACTTTAGCATAATGACCTGAAGCTACGTAATCATACTCCATATCAATGATTGCATAATAACTCTAGTATTACACAGAACATCCGGGTTAGGTTTATTCCCGCAACGGTACTCCTCAATAATGTAAGAAAGCTAACTTATCATCGGAAAAAAAAACAATCAGACCCCCTAAAAAGAAGCATTGAAACAAAAAAAACTTATAACTCTTTCTCAGTATTCATATGTTAAATGCACAACCTCCGAAGTTACATCAACCTGTAAAATGGCACCATAAGAAGCTGTAAAAATCCTCCCTTTCATTGCTCTAAGTAGAAAAGGTATAAACCTTTTGAATAAGCAGCAAAACATATCTTCCAGTGAAGTATATAAAATATGAACCTACCTGCTCACAGACATGCGCTGCATACTTCAAATTATCTTCCCAGGGGCACTGATTCCAGAAATTTTCAAAGCCTTCCTACAGAACATAGAAACATCACAGACCCATATTTCTAGACAGAGGCATGAGATGAAGAAGCAGACACTTACCTGGAACCAGATCTTGAGGTAGAAGGCGGTTCAGGAGTGGTCAGCAGCGTGGAGGAGGCGGAGGGCTCGCCGCCGCCACTGAGGACGACGAACACGAAGAGGCTTCTCAGGAACCGAAGGAGAGAGGATTGGGGAATTGAAAATAGATCGTGGACGATAGATTGAATAGGGTAGTTAATAGGCATGAATACGTAACCGATTCAGAAGTCAATCCTCTGGAAGGAGATGAACAAAATCGGTGGAAACCGTAGATCCCAAACGATGGGGAACAGGAAGCGAGGAAACAACAAAATCGAAAAGGCCTCGTTATGTGGTGACAACAAAATTAAAGGGCCCGTTCTAAAGGCCCGTTTTGTAGAACCAACAAAATAAAAGGGCCCGTTCTGTGCTTAACGTGGACACTGCGTTTTGAAGCCCAAACCCACCACTAAATGTATGATACACGTGTCAGTTTCCCAGGACACCTATTGATGACGTGGCAGCACAAAATGTGTTGAATCTCTACTTTATATAAATAGATTATTACTAAAATTGAGGATTAAATGTAATATAAATATTTAAAGATATATTTAAAATTCATTATTGGAATAACTCACTTTTAAATCCTCATTTTAATGATCATCCACCCATAAAATCAAGTTTCTGGTCGGAGATGATCTGAGGATACTATATGGATTCAACCATTTTTACAATACATCGTGAATGTTACCTTAAGAATATAATAATGTTTTTAATAATATATCTTTAACATTAATATTTTAATACATACCCTAAGCCACCCCTCTGATTTCTATATGTATGAATGGTGTGTATATAACTTGGGGGCATGACATTAACTGGCTTCCACCTTGGATTCATTTCTCACAATAAGTAGTACTGGAGTAAGACTTGGGTTAGATGGTGTCAGTGTCATGAATCATGATAACATTTACATTTACCGGATAAGACTTCGGTTATGAGTCTTATGACAAACCAAAATCGTGAATGATGAAATCTAATTTTATTACTATAATCAAACGTCGAATATGAAAAACGAGCAGAATAGTGCTATCTTTATCTTGGTTGGGGTTAAACACGTCGTCTGATAATTGTTTTGTCAACAAACCGACAACCTATATGGCTATTAACATTTTAGACGGTTAGATTTTACCTAAAATAAATACTACATCCGTTTCACATTAAGTGTCTATTGTAGATAAATTTTTTCATTACTAAATAAGTATCGTTTTATCATTTCAATGTAAAATTTATTAATTTTATTTTTCAATTTATTTTCTATTAATTAAAATACAATTAAGTATATGGATAATAATGTTTTTATATAGAAAATAAATAAATTAAATGTTTGTTAATTATTTGATAAAAAATATTTTTTTAATATGTGTTTATAAATCTAAAACGATATTTAAAACTGAAACAGATGAAATACTATATACCCGCACCACATTTTAATAGGGGTACAATTAATTTCCGGATTAAATATTCTTTGGCATCTTTGTTAACGCAATTAGTGGAGGTTTGGTTTTACCTTTGGATCCTGCCTTTATCCCCACATAAAGTCGGTCATTGTTCATATCTTTAAATATTATATCACGTACGGATAACAAATTGCGAATTATTTACATTTTCTATTGTTTTGCTAGGCCTACTTCAAAAGTTGATAACTTATAAGGTTTGCTTTTGCCTTCAACAATGTTGCCAATTATTTTCTTCTTTTATTCAGGAGAAGTTGAACAACTACAAAAAATGTAATCTTGCAATTTTCGGCCTGTAAGCTTATTTAATTGGGCCACATATGGGCTTTACGTTAAACTCAGATTAGTAGACATAGTTTAGTAATAGACCCTCCAATAATTCTGTTAATCCGTTACTTCCCGTTAAGATTATGACATCTTCGCCCAACCAATACTGTATCACCACGTGTCTTCAGCTCAGCCACGAACTTGAAAAAAAAATCTATTCCTCTCCCTGAAGAACAAAAAAGACAAGAATGAGAAGAAGAAGAAGAGGTGGAGGTAAAAAAAAAATCAATCTCGCCATGAACGCGAGAGCTCTTCTTTACTCTCCGAATCTCCACTCTCTCTACACTTCAAATCGTCCACCTGAAACCTCTCCTCGCGCCCGCCGGACTCCAAAACCTGATCCGAAACCGTTACGGGTATGGATTTACCAGCGGAACAGGTCCAGCGTATTCCGGGTGTTAGTTCGTAGCTCCGACAAGAGAGAGAGCAGTAACTCGTATGCAGAGAGTATAAAAGAAGGTCGGAAGATAGTGAATCGAAACGGCGTCGTTTCTGATTCGTTAAGCTCGGTGGTTCCATGGTGGGAAGAGTTTCCGAAGCGGTGGGTGATAGTGCTTCTCTGTTTCTCTGCTTTTCTTCTCTGCAATATGGACAGAGTGAGTTTTGTTGCTCTTATAATATTAAAAGGATTTTGCTAAATTAGGATTTGGAGTTGCCAATTTAGGAAAGATGATGTTTTTGACAGGTGAACATGAGCATAGCTATACTTCCCATGTCGGCTGAGTATGGTTGGAATCCGTCAACAGTTGGTCTGATTCAGTCTTCCTTCTTCTGGGGTTACCTTCTCACTCAAGTAAATCATCCTCTTCATTATTTGCATAGATTCTTTATTACATGAGCATATGGTGGAGTGAGGTTGCTCATGAGGTTTGAGACGAAACTAATATTATATTACACAATGTTCAAGAAATCGCTAGATGGTACTTAGGCGTTTATATGGGATTATTGATTAGGCGGGAACTTTCACCAATTTTTTGATCTTTTTTAAACAAATCATTCCACCAATTTTCGGACTAGGCGGATATGTGCTGTCTAGACCAATTATTAGAATTGATATTACTAGTTTTGGATCCGAAGATTACTGGGTTTTCGGCCCATAACCTCCTAGTAACAAAGAATAATACTTTGAGCAGTTGAATATGTATTTGAGTCAGTGGTTTGTGGATATGGCAGATAGCTGGTGGGATATGGGCGGACACGGTAGGTGGCAAAATGGTACTTGGATTCGGCGTAATCTGGTGGTCCATCGCTACAATACTTACTCCTATCGCAGCTAAACTCGGTCTCCCCTTCTTGCTCGTTGTTCGTGCTTTCATGGGTGTTGGCGAGGTTTGTGTTTACTTTTTCAACATGTTATAGACATATCAAGTAGAGAAGTAAGATGTATACATCTTTGGTGTCTTCAGGGTGTTGCGATGCCTGCTATGAACAATATACTGTCCAAGTGGGTGCCTGTGCAAGAGAGAAGCAGATCTCTCGCGCTTGTTTACAGTGGAATGTACCTTGGATCCGTCACCGGTTTAGCCTTTTCGCCTTTCTTGATTCATCAGTTTGGATGGCCTTCCGTGTTTTACTCTTTTGGGTCTCTTGGAACTGTGTGGTTGACTCTCTGGCTAACTAAGGTTAGGCTTGTTCTACTGCTCTTTAAACTATTTCCGGATCCAAATATCATAACTATTAGTGTGTGTTGTTACTAACTATAGGCAGAGAGTTCACCAGTTGAAGATCTAACGTTGCTCCCTGAAGAAAGGAAGTTGATTGCAGACAACTGTGCCAGCAAAGAGCCAGTGAAGTCGATCCCATGGAGGTTGATATTGTCTAAACCACCGGTTTGGGCTCTCATCGGCTGCCACTTTTGTCACAACTGGGGAACATTCATTCTCTTGACCTGGATGCCAACTTATTACCACCAAGTCAGTTGTAATTACTGTCTTTAATTAAAAGAGCTTGATGTTTTGTTTTGTTTTCGGGTTATAAAGTCTCATGGGACATTGTGAGAGGCAGGTGTTGAAGTTCAACCTAATGGAATCAGGACTTCTCTCAGTATTTCCATGGATGACAATGGCGATTTCTGCAAATGCTGGTGGATGGATCGCTGATACACTCGTTAGCAGAGGTTTCTCTGTCACGAATGTCCGCAAGGTAGCTGTGTATCCACTTATTCAGTCCGTTTCAAAAACTCATTTCGATAACCCTTTGTCCTTTTTTTTCCCTATGATGTATTCAGATAATGCAAACAATTGGGTTTCTTGGACCAGCGTTCTTTCTAACACAGCTGAAACACATTGATTCTCCTGCAATGGCCGTTTTGTGCATGGCTTGTAGCCAAGGGACTGATGCGTTCTCCCAGTCTGGTCTCTACTCCAACCATCAAGACATCGCTCCAAGATACTCTGTACGTGTAATCAATCACTCTTTTTTAGTCTTAACCAAATGAAAAGAAAATGCCAAGTAATGGCATGTTGTTGTTGTGGCCAGGGAGTGTTACTTGGTTTGTCTAACACAGCGGGAGTACTTGCCGGAGTTCTTGGCACAGCCGCCACTGGTCACATCCTACAACACGGTTGGGAACACTTCTTGATTTCTTACAATGCTTTGCTTAATCTTTTTGTTTAAATTCTACCAATGACATCGACTACCTCAGGTTCTTGGGATGACGTTTTCACGATTTCGGTCGGTCTTTACCTTGTCGGAACCGTCGTTTGGAACCTATTTTCAACCGGAGAGAAGATCATCGATTGATCCATTCCGAGAATAGTGATAAATCAGTGAATAGTTCACCTCCGAGACATCATATCTGGTGCAAACAACGCCTCACGCCAGGCTCTAAATATACGCACACTACAGTCTGAGAGCTTGCCGGGATATCCTTTTTTGCCGGAAAATTCTTCAGGAAGTTTCTGCTTGTCAATTTAGCTCAAACACTTATGTAGATTAAAGATATACAGATGATTTTTTGTACATAAACGAAACTCACACTTCCCAAGCTTTTCAAGATCACTTAAATAGTTTTCTCTTCTACTATATATATAGATATTACATGCAGTTCTCTAATATGCTATTCCTTAGCCAACGAGCGACAAAGAAATAGAGTCTTTGAGATTATGGGCGTAACTAAAAGCTTAAGATGTAGGGCCACAGGCAGAACTTGATCTTGTGAAGGAGGTAGAGGAGTTTATGAACTGTATGCAGTCTTCTATAGCCTCTGATCTACAGGTATCATTAGCCATAGAGATGACGGACGGCTGAGATCTTCCAGTGGAAGAAGCCTTTAATGTTGGAGGTCTCTTCTTCTTCCTCCTAATCACCACCAAACGTAACCCTTTGACGAATTTACAGCTGAGATGCTTGATCAGTTTTGCTGTTGTGACTTCTGTTTTACTTGGTAGCCTCAAGCCACAGCTCGTTGAGCATCCAGGATTCTTCCCATACGGCCCCTTGGCTGAAGATTGCTTACCAGAAGAAGTTACTGGTCTACTGTTTGCATTGCACCGTTTTGTTCCTGAAGCCGACATGTTGCCGGAGAGTGAGAGCAGTTTACGAGAACAGAGTTGAGTGTACCGGATTATATATAAATAAAGGGATTGATGCTGCCTGATAGTGCTCAGATAGATACCAGAGAGGCCATGATTATTAATAATGTATTAATAACGACATGATTACACTTAAGCTATGATTATTATAGACGCTAAAAGCATATACAAATAACTTAAACAAAGTAGGTACGCTCAGTTTGATACTTATATAAGATACTTTATGTGAAATAAATTGTAATAATTATTAAAATAAAAAGATTAAAAAAACTCTGAAACGCAACAAAGCTACACAAAGAGCTACATTTCCACAATGGAAAGTAAGTAGACGTTGGTCCACAAAGGGAATACAACCATTAGTTTAAGCGAAAGAAAGGTTCTTTCGGTATGATTCCTATTTGATGATCACTTAGGTCCGTGTGTGCATAAAAAGAAATGCGCACAAGTTCTTTTGACTCTTAGAAAGGCCAATACAAACTTACCTTTATAGATCGCAGATGCCTTCCTTGAGTCTGAGGTTAATAAAAAGAAAAACCAGGTTAATGGTGGGTACACCAATATCAAAAAGCAAATAGTAACTATGGCTTACACTTAAAGATCATACATACTCTGGATTGTAAGTGTTTACATGTGAGAACCTTCCATTAGGAGCAGAACAATCGATATCTATGACATATTTTAAAAATGCAAACATGGACAGAAGGTATACAAGATGTACTCTATTAACTTGTACAGCAGAGACAACTTCCATGAAAAGAGCAGAGACACTATGTAGCAACATGATGAGCATTTTGGGTTGACATTCCTATCCTAAACTAACTAGACACTGAAGAAAAGTATTCTTCAACTTTATTGGAACTAAAAAAATGCACATTTTCACACATAATTGGGTATATGATGATGAGTACACAGGGATTAAACTCATCTTCAGGCATTGTTCACAAGCAAAACCTCAGAACCTGAACTCAGATTCTGATCCAAGAACCTCTTAACTTCATCTACCTCTTTAAACGGCTTTGGCACAACGAGATCACTATCCAAGTTATACCAAACTCCACTGATCTTCCTCATCACAACCCAATGCCTGCTTCTCCAAAGCCCACCATATTTGTTTACAGGAACATTCATCACAATACCCATTAGAGTATCCGAATCAAGATCAATCGAAGAAGCTCCATGACGCTTATCATGCCAAACAACACTCTTTCCTTTCCCTTCCAGAGCTGCGATCATCACGTTCACGTCGTAGTTCCCAGTGAGCGTGTTGTGGTGAGGCTTGAGGAAGAAAGAGAGAGGCGACCACGTTTCATTGTTCGGATCATTATCGGCCACGAGGTTCTCCGCGATCGAGTTCAAGCTTTCCCGCGTGAATGCGTTCTTGTCCTACAGGAGCAAATAGCAACTCTCAGATCTCACATCATCATCATCATCGGTGAATCTCTGATGAGAAAGGGAAAGATTGGATCACCTGAAATAGGTTGTTGAGAGAGTGAAGGAGGCAAAACTGAAGTCGTTGTCGCTCGTGATAGATCTGAGATTCGCTTCCTTCCATCTTTCCGGCGAAGAAATTAGGGTTTATCTTGAGAAACCCAGAGCAGATGATGAAGAGGGGACGATAGGCTTGGACGAGTACCGGAATGTCTGCCGTTTTGGTAATTAAATTATAATGTACATGTCGTTTTCTTCACTGGTCACCACTAAATAAAAAACAGCAGAGCTTTCCCGGTTTACTCAAGAAAACACTGTGCCGTCTCGAGACTATATCTCTGCGGCTCTGAGTTTTCAGTCATATCGTATGAAGCATAGTGTCACGGATCTTTTGGGAAAAACTTGCGGCACTAGGATATGTCACTTGCATACCAAACCAACCTTCTTTCTTTAGATTATTTTTGACTAGTTCTGTCCTGTCTTGGAGGGCACAACTCTAGTATCCAACTAATTTGTGCAGAGATAACTAGTCTTTTCTTCAAAGTCAGATCTACAATCAGCTACAGACGCTCCAAATTCTTTCAGGTCGGTCTGTCTAATTCTAAAGGGTCTATCCAACCTTGGTCCTGCACGCCTCTGACATGAAACACTCACATATCCTAGTCTTGATGATCCCACGTTAAGCGTGTCCCGTGGTCACGAACCGTCCAGCAAAAACCGTGCGCGTTCTCCACCACCCATCAATGTGCACGCCTTCGTGCACGGAAGAAAAGAGAATTCCTCATGATCGTTCGTTTGGATGTTACAAAACAACTCTTGTCTCCACTTCATTGGATGACTCGATTTTGCGCCTCTCGCCATCATATGAAGGTTCCCAGCCTATCTTTCCTCGAGTGCTTGGCAAAGCAACATCCTTCTGTGAGACCTCTTGCCTCCACTCATTTGATGAATTGGCTCAGCGCCTTACATCGCCATCGACCTATTATCCATCTTGGATGTTCGGAGGAGCAATGTTTAACGAACCCTGCTCTGATACCATTTGTCACGAGTTTTTTTCGGAAGACCGTGCATCGCTCGGATATACCACTTGCATATCGAATTAGCCTTCTTTCTTTGGATCATTTTCGACTGGTTTCACCTTGACTTAGGCTCATCAAAGATACGACTCCAATATTCGACCAATTTGTGCATGGATGACCTAGTACCTTTTTCAAAATCAGATCCACTATCAGCGACATACACCCTGAACTCTTCCTCATCGGTCTGCCTAACTCCAAAAGGTTTATGCAGCCTTGGTCCTGCATGCCCCATCCCTGAAGCACACTCTGCCCCAGTTTTGATAATCATGTATTAAATGCGTCCCGTGGTCACGAACTATCAGCGAACATGGTGCATGACAATAGGCTCACATTCTATGATCTGACTACATACAAATCACACTATTATGTTGCAAGAAAAGGCTCACAAACCCTAAGCTATAACATTCTTGGGTCATGTTCTATATCAAAAGTATTTTTTTATCAGTAATAATAGTCAAAACCTAACAGAACGTGGTGGTATATAGTTTAAATAGAAAAAAAGATAGTCGTTGTAGGAACCCGTATAAAAAAAAAATTAATTATGGTCGAGTATCTTTTTGGTGGTCGAGTTGCGGGCGATCGGGAAGTTTCGATCTGTGAGATGGTCAAAAAAGTCGAAGAATTGATCGTGAGAGAACCATGAGTCGATTAAGCTGCTCGACCATCGTTTGAAAAAGTGTTAGATTGATCAGACGGACGTTTTGGAAGCTTATCATTTTTGGAAGCACGACGTTTTAGAAGCTCGACGTTTTGAAACCCGACGTTTCTTAACCACGAAGTTTTCTCGGAAAATCGTCATATCAATAAATTATTATTCTGAAGACATTATAAGTCGGAAGCAGGACGGGAATTAAGCAGGACGGGAAGTAAGCACGACGGGATCGAAGCACGACGGGAAAACCAAAGCACGAGGTGCCGCATAACCTGCGATCGAAGCATGCGGAGCGACATGTGTGAGCTGTGGTGTCAATCTGCATGAACCCAGGCTGTGTATCATACATGTGGGGGGCGTTTTGTCATCTGGCATGACATCTTAGTCATGCAGCCAGACATGTGGAGCACGAGGTGCCGCGACGCATGCGTCCGGAGCCATGCGAAGCGACACACGGACTGCCACACAACTTGGATCTGATTGGTTGCTGCATCCTATAAATAGCCCACGACCCCAGCTTATTTTAACACATCCAGACAACCTGAAAGCAGTGAAAAATGTGAGAGAGAAAGTAAGAGAAAGAAAGTTATAGTTTCGATCTTTTCCGAGTCTTTTCGGTAGTTTTAGAGAGTTTTCGAAAACAGTTACTCTGCTCGATTTGAGTCTACATCTGAAGAAGGTTCTGCCCAATTCAAGATCAGTACAGACGTGGATCTACTTGGGAAGGTCAAGAAAGGGTTTGGATTGCAGAAGACAGGTCCGGGGTTAAGGCCACGAGTCAACCAAAAACAGTGAGTTATAATCAATTGTTTGCTGAGTTGTTTTTCATGCAGGTTCCCGTTACTTGGAAGTTGGATCTGGGAAGGAGGCCGGGTCTAAACTGAGTAACGGTTTGGTTAGTTAATAGTTGAGGTTAGATTGATTGAGTGGATAGCATGCTTAAGTATTGCTTGAGAATCGTAGTAGCATGCTAATCGTTAGGTTGATTGGTTAGTTAGAGAACGTTGAATGCTTAGATGAAATCAGTCTTGGTGCTAGATTCTAGAATATATTTGATTGTGTTTGGTTGTGATTATACTTAGAACCTTGGTCATATTACCGAGTTTAGTATTAGTTATATTGGCCGACAACATTGTGTAACCCACAATGCTAGGCATGTATAGGGGTGAGTTAGTGTTCCTTCAGACCTCGTACCCGGCGGGTTCAAGGAAACCCCTTATTCGCTGGATCGGGAAGACTCAGAGAGACGGGGTCATGGCCTATGGCTGAGTGATTACACGACGGTGTAATGTGGCAGTGACCGAAGGATTGTGGGCTGTCGCGCGGTGACCCGAATGACTGTGGGCCGCGGTCGGTTGAAAGTTCCTTCTTCCGGCCTTCGTGGTAGGAAGTTAGGATGTTGCCGATAGTGAAGGAGGAACCTAACGTCACCGGGGCCTGAGTTAGATATATATATATATATATATATATATTATTTTAGTATAAAGGGATTGGTAAACCCTGGTTTAAGTTGAGATCGATTTGTAAGCTTTAGCAATTATCTTATAGTATCGATAATTTGATCGCTATTATTTTCTGCTGCGGATTTCTGATTTGCCTTTATTATTACTACTGATTTATGCTCTTAGGTGAATTTCTCGCTTTAGATTGTTTGGGGTGGGATAACGAGGGGTTGTATTTGTTAGTTGGGGATTGTAACTCACTGAGTAATGCTAGATTACTCACACCTCACTCTTTGTTGTTTTCAGGTGACCAGTAGAGTTCGTAGAGGTCGCGGGAAGTTAGGGCGGCTGGTGTAGATTTTCATCTTTTTGCTTGCGACTTTTTCAGACTATAAGTATGTATCTTTTGCTCACTTGGCATGCCACTACTTGTACGATATTTTGTGTGTTGTGAACCAGATATGATATAAAATAAATAAATCGATGTTTTATGTAAATGCCTTGTTGTATCTGATATTAGCTTTGTCCAAGCTAACACAACGTCAGATTAAGGTACGGGTTGAAAAGTCTTAGGCCTTGATCTGACGGGACGTGTTAGTGGACGGTCTGGCCTAGTCACGAATTGCACCCTTTGTGACCATGGCTGGATTGTTCCTAACCCGTCTTGTAGCACTTCTGAACCTTGGTAGAAAGTCGGTCCGTCGGTCATGTTCTTGTTTGATTGTTGGCTGATGGTTCGACCTATACCTAAACGGTTCGGGGGTGTTACAGTCGTAGTGCATGCTAGTTTGTCCGTTTTTCCTATTGAATCCATAAAACAGTGAAAGTATTGAAAGACTCATTACATCAAATATACATAATATAGAAAAAAATCACATGAACCACATCAAATATTGGTTTTCACTAGATGATAAATTGTCCTCTTGGTCCACATATGGATTTATTTCCTTCAAGTGTGAAATTACGCATATGGCCATGCAGATATGAGCTCATTGCTTACAACTCATTTGAATACCAAAAAAAATTAATTCATTTGCGGGATGCATATTTGCTTGTGGATTAATCTGAGATTTTTTATATGCCGAAAATATCCCTAAGTCAATCACTATATATATTCGCATGACATATATTCAATGGTTTCATTTACTTTAGCAGAAACATTAACCATATACAAAAACCAAAGGTTGTCATATACATAAGCTGGTAACCGAGGCTATGAACAATTTGGTGATCTCCTGAAAAATCATAATGAATAATAATAGAAAAAGTAAAAAAAAATGACTGAAGAATCTAGAGATTAGCCTAACTTATTAGCCGGCATGGATCATTTTACCTAACCTAGAAGAATTTTTCAAGTGTTTAATTTTAGTTATATTCCGCGTAGCTTAAATGTATATGCCGATACCCTTGCTAAAAGTGCGCGAGTATGAGGCTAGTTGTTTTCTCATATAAGTCATAACTAGATTTTGACCCGCGCTTTAAAAGCGCGGGATTTATTTTCTTGTAAAATTCTAAAAAAATTGTTAATTTTAAAATTATGTGTTTTTATATAAGATAGTATGATAAATTTAAAATTTGTTGATTGTTTACGTTTGAAGAATAATCATAGATGTTATATATTCTATAAAAAGTTTTATATTTATATTTATAGAGATTATTTTTAAGAAATTATCTTTTTAAAAAATATTTTACTGATTTTAATATTATTCTAGATTATTATATTTAAAATTATAATACCAAAGATATTTCTCATTTCATATTTTAATATTATTCATTTCACATTTTTATTTAAATGATATTTTTCTATTTTTTAAACACTTAGATGCATATATTTGTTCCAACCATAGAAAAAACAAAACTATAAAAATTTGAAAAATGAAACTTTAATTACAATTTTTTATTCCTTAGAATCTATACTAATATTTGCAAATTAACTTTTTAGCTTCTAAGCTCTCACGTTAAAAGTTAGAGTGATACCCATAATGAAGTTATATACTTTATTATAATTAAAAACAAATTTTATATTAATAGTAGATTATGTGCTATAATAGATATTTGATTATTAATATGATAAAAATTTCAAAATAAAAATATTATATATTATTTTGTTATCTGGAAATAATATTTTATATTATATAAAATTAAAATATAAAATAATTTATAATTAAATATTAATCAATCAAAAAAAATCTATAAAGTATTTTCAAAAATATTTCTAATATGTGAGTGCTTTTAAATTTTTAACACAATAATAAACATATGCATGTTGACAAAAAAACATATATATTTGATGAAAATTTTATCATATATAAATATTTTGTAGTTGGATTTAAACCTTTTTGAAAACATATATAATAATTTATTATACTGTTTTTTGAATTAATAAGACATAAGCTAATAATTATTCGTAAGAATATTAAGTCTGTATGTGCGGGCAAAATACCTAGTTAGGAAAATATATTATAAAAAAAAGACATCACGTAATTTGTATTACAAAAATAAGTGATATTTGTTTAAATTATTTATTACCGGGCGAAATTAATTATATGTAACTGATTAACCGAAAATAAATTTTAATAGTTAATTAATATTTATTGTTTTGTTTTGATTTGTAAAGAAAATTGTTTGGCATTAAAAACAAATATATTTGTTACCATAAATATAGTGATATCTCCTTTATTTTCTCATCCACAAGCTCACATTCCTTTATCACATAAATCCCCACCCTCACACCCGTGTAAAGTTATAATATAGGAGTTAGATGAGACTTGTGATTGGTCGAGAAAGTTAATCATAAAAAATGTTGATTCCAATTTGGTTGACTAAATTATAATATATATTAAGCAACAAATATTTCATATTCTAGCAGGATATGAGAAATTTAATTATTAGTATGTTAGACTTGTTTTGCTTTTGGAATATCCCTTAAATAAAGGAAAGAATATAATATTTATGGGAAAGATTTAAGTTTCTAAATGGTACATTAGGTGTGTTTAATTTTTGGTCAAAATTAATTTAAAATTCTAAATAAGGGAATGACATTCCCTTGTAAATAACTACAAAATGGAAGGGCAAAAATTTAGTAGGATCCTGCTTTAATAGTATAGACTAGTTGTCAAAAACGAATTGTTGGTATTAATGACTAATCATGATTTAACTTTTATGGATTTTTAGATGATAAAAAAAAAGAATATAGAAAATATTCACTGACATCCAATGGTTTCATTTACTTCTTTAGTAGAAACATTAACCGTATGTAAAACCACAGGCTGGTAGCTGAGGCTCTCTAAAACGTCCTTTTGGCATTTTGAAGGTACATCAGTCCTTTTTTTGTTTTCTGATCAGCTAAATGAAAAGCAGATTTGTGCATTTGACATATTCAGCTTTGCCCAAAAGATGTGAACGCTTATATCATCCGGAAGTGATGTTTCCCCTCTCTATATTGTTGCAACAAAGCACTATACTGAATACATTTGTTGAAAAGCTTGTCTTGGGATAAGCAAGAGTGGACAAGCAAAAATACATTTTAAAGAACAAGAGCATGTTAGAAAATTTTATCCGTGACAAAGATAAAGAGAAAAGAAGTATATGTTTAATCATGTTTCTGAATGACTAGCCTTTATAACAATACATTGCAACAACTACAACAGGAAAAAGATTGAAAAAGAAGTGATGCAAGAAAGAAATAACATCTTATTGTAAAAAGAGGCATTAAGATTGACCGATCAATTTTGCTTATTTCTTTCCTTATTTTAATTTGTTTACAATTCGGACTAGTCGGCTTCCCGATGATGAAAAGCTGTGCTCATTGAGGTAACGTTACGTACTGCATGCAATATAACATAATCTTTTTACTTAGTGATATGGAAAACATTTTTTTTCACATTTGTGTTTATGAAGGAGCAGAGGAAGTGGATCATGTTCATGAAAGTGAGGTTGATGAAGCTTCCACTTTCCCTACATCTGCTTGTAGAATGGAGTTGGAAAAGAATTTCAGAGAGTAGAATGGCTTTTGGCTTATGTCCTAAAGGTGCAAAACCTTTTACCAATCTGAATGAAGTTTTTTGATTGAACCATTCTTTACTGTTTGTGACTTACTGCATTAGTTACTTCATACTTTTTTTAAATGGATGTCAATTAAGCTGAATCTGTTAGCTCATGAGAATCAAACTGTGGGAAACCGTGGACCAAGACTCAGAAGATCAGCAACAGCAGAAGCTTCTTCTCCTATAGAAAATAAAAAGAAAACTGCACACTCCCTGCGCAGGCATTACCCTGTTCAGGTTCAAAGGGACTTTCTCAGCCTGGTCCCAGGCTAGCCAGCTCTTTAGCAAGCTAGCCTGGTTCAAGCACCCCTGGTGCTTTTGATGTCAATTTACCATCCAAATCACATATAAAAGTATTTAAAACATCAACTCAGTTTGTTTTTTTATTACTGACTCTGACTCAAAGGAACAAACAGAAACATAAACCATAGATAGTTCTAAAGTTTAACAGACAGAGAGACTACTAAAGCTTACCAACATTTTTGTGCCTTATTCAGGTATAGTCCAACAGGCACCAAGACTTGTGTAAGCACCACTCTTTCCCTGAGGAGCCAGAAGCAAAAGAAACATGACAACAGGCAGAGATCACAGTAAAGAACCATCTTGACCATATGTGAGTAACTAACATTTTTGTTAAGAGATAACTACTAAGCAAACTAACCTTTTACTTCTGAGCAGCCTTGACATAGCTCTCTGGCAAGTAGATTTCACCACCTACTTCACCGTGCTGCTCTCCGCTGATGGTTTTCTTTGCAACATTGAACTCTTCACTCATAGCCTCCATTCCTTTTCTGAGAGCTTCCTCAGCAGTGCCATAGCCATTCTCCTCAGCATACTTCCTGATGTCTTCTGTTATCTTCATGGAGCAGAATTTTGGTCCACACATGGAGCAAAAGTGTGCAACCTTGGCTCCATCAGCTGGAAGAGTCTCATCATGGAAGGACATCGCGGTCATGGGGTCCAAGGACAAAGCAAACTGATCCATCCACCTAAACTCAAACCGCGCCTTGCTCAGCGCATCATCCCATGCCTGTGCATGTGGATGCTGTTTAGCTAGATCAGCTGCATGTGCGGCTATCTTGTAAGCTATAACCCCGGCCTTCACATCGTCTCTGTTGGGTAACCCGAGATGCTCTTTAGGTGTTACATAGCAAAGAAGAGCTGTGCCCAAGGCTCCAATATTGGCAGCTCCAATGGCAGAGGTAATGTGATCATATCCAGGAGCTATATCAGTAGTCAAAGGACCAAGTGTGTAGAATGGTGCCTCGTTACACCATTCAAGCTGCTTCTGCATATTCTCTGGAATCTTGTGCATTGGTACATGCCCTGGACCTTCATTCATCACCTTGAAAGAAAAAAAACCAACCAGTATTGAGAAGATGTATGCAACTAAAATAAAGACTAGTGAACTAGTACCTGCACATCTTTCTCCCATGCTCGGCGAGTAAGTTCACCTTGAGTAAGGAGCTCAGCAAACTGAGCAGTGTCATTAGCATCATAGATGGATCCAGGTCTCAGACCATCCCCTATCGAAAGAGCCACATCATACTGGTTACATATGTCTAGAATATCATCCCAGTGCTCATAAGCAAAGTTCTCCTTGTGGTAAGCTAAGCACCACTTAGCATGGATGGATCCTCCACGAGAAACGATCCCAGTCATACGCTTAGCTGTTAAAGGAATGTAACGCAGCAGAACACCAGCATGGATTGTGAAGTAATCTACACCTTGCTCAGCTTGTTCAATCAGAGTCTCTCTGAACACTTCCCAGGTAAGATTCTCAGCAATACCATCCACTTTCTCAAGGGCTTGGTAAATGGGGACGGTGCCAACAGGAACAGCTGAGTTCCTTAGGATCCACTCGCGTGTCTCGTGGATGTGACGACCAGTTGAGAGGTCCATGATCGTATCAGCTCCCCACATGGTTGCCCACTGAACCTTGTAGACTTCTTCTTCAATGGAGCTTGCAACAGCTGAGTTTCCTATATTGGCATTGACCTTAACCAAAAACTTCCTACCGACAATCATCGGTTCAAGCTCCAAGTGCTTCTTGTTGGAAGGGATAATGGCTCTCCCACGTGCAACTTCTGATCTCACAAACTCAGGGTCAAGCTTCTCTCTGGTAGCACAGTAGAGCATCTCCTCGGTTATGATTCCTTGCTTAGCGTAGTACATTTGGGTGTACCTTGGTGTTCCTAGCTTCTCTCTACGATCAATCCACTCCTTCCTTAGCTTAGGAAGTCCTGTTTTGACAAGTTTCATTTGTTATTGTAATAGTCAAATAGAAAGTGAATAAACACAACACAAGCTTGAACCACATACCAACGTGTGCGTTAACATTTTGAGGACCACTAGTGTCGTAGTTATCAAAAGCTGGCTCACCACCAGACAAATGAACACGTCTGAAAGGAACTTTGAGAACATGACCAGACTCCTCATGAACAACCTCACTGAAACAATCAAAAACCAAACCAATGTTTCAACTGATGACTTAAATATTGTGAAGTAAGTGATATTACATACATGTGTTCTTTAGTGCTCTTGGGAAAGCATTCCTCAAACGATGGGATTGGTTGAAAATCAGGGGAAGAAGGGTCGATGGTGTGTTTTCTCTGCTGGGCTCTCTCTGAGTTAGTCGTTGGTGGATCAAACGTCAACGTGGCTCGTGTGCTTGTCGTGTCTTTCTTGAACCGAACGGCAGCAGCTTGGACAACCACATCGAATCCAGGAACAAAAGAGGAGTTTGGAAGTTTGGGGTTCTTGTTGTTGCATACAACAGACATCAAAGTACTGTGTACAGAAGCCATGTCTGTAAAATATATATAAAAGTGGTTATGGATGAGACACACCAAGTTTTGAGAATACATGCATCAAAACATAAATAATTAATGGACTCCTTCCATGCACATATCAAGAGTGGATCAAAGAAGGAACCTGGAAGAGGAAGCTGTGGATCTGAGGAATGAAGAGGAAGAAACTCGTTGGAACTCAGTCTGTGAGTGACTCTCACTGGAACCACACTCTCTGATAACAAGGAAGGAAGAGAAATGTTTGGGTCCTTTTTAAGTGAACCTCCTGAATCCTCTACTACTGATGATAATTGTCACGGATAGGCCAATGCTTCCAAGTAGTTTGCTTACGTGTCGTCTGTTTCCCAGATATTTTTTGTCAGCGTCTTTTTTGATAAGAATTGTAAGGAGGAGGAGACTTGTTATTAATTTGCTTTTATTTTATTTTCTTCGTTTAATAACATCCGTTGGTTCCCTAGGTAACTTATGCAATTTTCACCAAAGTAGGAAGAGAAATTAATTGCTTAACATTGATTTTGACTTAATGTAAAATTTAACACTTAAGCTAATAAGTATTTAGTTCTACCCTTTTCTTGTAAGTATCTGATAACTGTGTATTGGATTGGATGACATGACCTATAAAATGTATGATGGAGATCAAGTATATGAATATCAAAACTTTTCTATATAAAATGAAGAGGAGGCAGTCACATCACTACGTTATCAATCAAAAATTATTTTTATTATAGATAGTAAAACAAGTGGTGTAAAATATGAACTTGTTAAAATAAATGGTTTATTTCATTTATCAACCTTATAAATCCATATGCAGAGAAAAAGGTAAAAGAATAAAAGATTTGAATATTCTATTTCATATCATCAAAATAGTATAAGATACCAATTTTATCTCAACCTCTAAATAGTAAATTTTATCTCAATTTCACCCTAACCCCTAGATACTAAACTTTAATCACTAAACATTAAATCAAAATATAAATCCTAAACCCAAATATACAATGATAAATTCAAATATAAACTCTAAACCTAAATAAAATAGAACAAAATAAATAGTATAGTAAATTTGTATAATTGCATGGAAGAAGTTAATGTCGACCTCAACCTTACCCCTCACCTTCTAAATACTAACCTCTAAACCCAAATATCAAAATTTGAAAATAGTACATAATATTATCTAATATTAAACTATATTATGTAATATGAAAATTATGCAATATAGATCAATCATTGTAATAATTTACTTCTAAATGTAAAATATAATCATATAAATATAATAATAGAAATTTGCGTGAAAGTTACACTTGTATAGGTATAGTTAACTAAATGCTAAAATAGAGTTTATAAATGTTTAGTTTCGATCTATATACATAAACTAAAATTCATATCAATGATACAACAACAAACAACTCATGCTTATTTACTATAAAATATCATTTTATTTTACATTCGTCAAATAGAATAGAACAAAGCAAAATAGTACATTGCAACGGTTTGAAGAAGCGAAGAGACTATGGGTGGTAAGCTTGAGGAAGAGAAAACAGTGACGGCACACCAATACTTTCTCAAATTCAGTTTTATACAATTTTTGATATCCTTAAAGCTTCATTACAAACTTAAGACGTAAAAGAAAAAAAAATAGAAGTATTACATCCATATAGAAATGTATATGGGAATTAGAACATATAATAGAACAAAAAAATAGAAGGAAAACCTAATAAACCGTAATGAATGCATTATATTTACAAATACACAATTTATTTCATTTTACTTTTTTTATAGTAGCATACTATGTACACGATTAAGTATATAATATGCATATTCTATTCACACAAATAAATACTATTCTATTATTTTGACGGATGTTATTCTATTCGTTAACATGTTCATATGCATAGAAAAACAGAGCAAGACAAAATGGCAATGTTCAAAATAACACAAACATACAATTCTATATGTTACAATAGGTTTATGTGAAGTCGAATTGAATAGTGGTATTCACCTCGCCGTGTCTTAAACTTTCTTTTTCGTTATCAAACGAGCCTTTTAAAATGATATTTTGTTCCACAAAACTTCTTTGAAAATGCAGTCGATGTCGCCTTGTTCTTCTAAATATGAGGTGAAACTTATTCATATTCCAAAACTATATTAATGAAAACTTATCTTGTGATACTTGTGTAAATAATGAAAGGCTACGTATCTTTTACAATTACAAATTATTAATTAAAATTTATTTTCTTTTGGCATGTTTAACCGGTTGTATAAAAGAGTATAATGGCAATATTATATAAAAGATACAATATATATTTGCAACTTAGGTTTTTTATCATACAATAAATTATAATTTGTTTGAAAGTTATACAATGCAATTTCTATTAATTTTTGTGTTTTAAGGGTTCAACAAAGATAAAAAAAATATTACTTTATAAGATGACCTCATGTCTCACATCACATTTAGGCCTTGGCCAACAAAAATTCCGAAGTACATCGCAGGTGTAAAGATATCTAAATAATTTTTATAGCATAATATAAATTATATTAATCAAATCTAAATGTGTGTCATGAAAAACCTAAAAATTCAAATAATCTAGAAAACTCAATCTAAAAGTTGAATTAGTATTCGAAATAATTATTTAAAGTTAAATAAGTACTTGTAATACTAAATTTTATTGGTATAATATTTTTAAATATAAATAATTATTTTCATATTTGATATGATTTTTTAAGAAACTTAAACTTAAACCGATATAACTTGAATCCAAAATAAATAGGATTACAAAGTATATTCAAAATAAAGTGTTATTAACTAAATCTAATTGCACTAAAATGATATTGAAATGGGGTTTACGAAGTTGAACCCGTAAATCCAGAAAAGAAAAACTAATCCAAAAACTAATGGATACCTAAATGTCTAAGTATGTGTGTGTTGTTCATGTTTAATTAAACTTGTTTAGATGGACACTTTCGTTTTCTCGACATTGAAGGTCTAATCTCAAATAAAATTACCCAAATATGACTAAAATCAAATAGGATAGTAATCAACTAGATTGTCCACATGATCCAAATAATATATTGAAAATGTCAAAATGGGTTGCTCATGTTTAGATGGATTATCTACATTCAAATGATCATATCTAATGGACATTTTCTTTAGTTTGGATAATAATGATTTTTCCTCAAATCGTTATTACCTAAAATTTTAAGTTATTTGAAATTAAAATGACAAATCTAAAATGACAATTAAAATGACAAATCTAAAATGACAATTAAAATGAAACAGATGGAATATCCATTAAAAACTGTAATGGAACAAGATGATTTACTGATATTTTAAATGAATATTTAATGGATAACGAATGTATTAGTTCTCCATCCGAGTTATGTTAGAAATTTCATTAACTACCTAAATACCATCAACAATTGTCATTTTCTCTCATAATCTTTTCTCATCCGCCTGATCATGTCGAGAACTTTTCCACGGATGACTACTCTTCACATTCATATTCTAAATCCAGTAACCATTATATCCTCGACGAGATCATCCATCATAGGATCCAAACAAATATTCCCTAAAATGAACATTTTTTCTTATGGAAAATAATTAGAAAAATAAAAATCCCCTAAGAAAGTACTTCATAGAAGATTTTATTCTTGAACAGAAAGATCATCTTAACAAGTAACAACCATTGACGCATTTATAATTATATATTCAGAGAAAAAACTAATATATCTTTAATCTACATCCTTTCGACTATATTAAAAAAGAAATGATGTATTATGATCTAATTATTGTCATGGGTCGGTGGGCTTACACATCTAAAATTCCAAATGAAGAATGCTTAGCAATAAATATAAAAAACTAAGAAATAAGAGGGGTTAACATGCAAATTTAAGTAAATAAACCCAACTTTAAATGTGTAATAAAGAAGACAAAGAATCTTTGAAAAAACATGCACACTACTAACTCCTTCGTTCATTACCACAGCTTCGTGTCTTCCCCGCACGATCCGATCCGTACATAAACCTTCCCTCCATAACATATATACCCAAGTTACTAAAAAAAAAAGCAAAACAGAGCAAGTTTCTAAATCTACAAAAAAATACCCCTCTTTTTTTTTGACTGGTCATCGTTTGAAAGGTAAAGCTTGACCTCTTCTTTCTTTCTTTCTCTTCATCAAGATTTTGATTAATGATTCTGAGTTTCAGGGATTTTACTTGAAGAAGAAGAAGACATGGGTATTGATGCTAAAGATGTAAGTGTTATCGTCTGGAAAGTTATCAGATTTGCAACGAACATAACGTGGAGATACGTGAAGAGATACCCAGTTGCTTCTTGTGTTTCTGCGTTTGTGATCTTCTTGTATACTTTCTTTCCTTGGATCTTCTATTTCATGCTCTATTCTTCTCCGTTGGTAGCTTGTGGTTCCTTCTATCTCCGTAATCATGTGAGTTCGAAGATGGGCGAGGAGGAAAAGAGAACAGATCGTGGTGGGTTGTCGGAGGGAAGAACAGAGAAGGCTGAGTTAAAACACCAAAGAAGTGTTCGAAGAAACGCGAGAAGGGAAGTTGAAGAGGTCGGGAAAGATTGGGACTCTTCTCAAGCTAGCGAGGATGAGAGAGGGAAAGTGATTTTGACAACTCTCTACGGAGAATTATTACCGGAGACAATCACTCCAGATCTGGAGAGTTTCAAGAGAGACAGGACATTGCTTGCAGCAGACAGTGAGTCTAACCTTGGCAATGAAGACTATGTTGTTGTCGTCCAAGATCCTCTGGAGAGAGGAACAAGTGTTTGTGATGGTGAAACCGAACTTGAATGCTCATCATCATCATCATCATCGTCATCAGAAGAAGAAGAAGAGGATAAGGAAACAAAGACGGTAGTAGTAGCGTGGACAGAGGATGACCAGAAGAACCTAATGGATCTTGGGACATCTGAGATGGAAAGAAACAAGAGGCTAGAGAGTTTGATCTCAAGAAGACGATCAAGGAGATTTTTCTTACTTGCAGCTGAGAGAGGCCTGATGGATATGGAAGTTCCTAGGATCTGTATAGGTCGAAACTATTATGGTTTGGATAGAGAAAACTACGAAACCGATGGACTGATCATGCCCGGATCTGCACCTTCCGTTATGTTACCAAGAAGAAACCCATTTGACCTTCCTTATGATCCACAGGAAGAGAAACCTAACCTGTCAGGTGATACTTTCCATCAAGATTTTGCAGATGCTAACCCTAAAGATATTTTCTTATGTCGCCACGAGAGCTTCCATCACAGAATCTTTCCTTCAGAATCTCAAAATGATTCCAAAATGGAGTCTTTGTGGAGAAAAACACTTGATGTTAGACCTGCACCACTGCAAGGTATATGCTCTTTCTTTCTTTCCCTAACTTGTATAATGTTGATTTTAGAAGTGTCTTAAATCTCGGTGCACCAGTAAAAATACCACATGCGTTTTAATAGTAAAATATTTTGTTTCTATTAGTTTAGTTTGCGGATTTTTTCAGTATATAATAATATGGAACATGAGTACTAGTTTTGTTATTGTAAATGCATATCAAGATTATGATTCATGGAGACTTTCTTGATGATTTAGGTAGCAATGATGAACTTTCTTTAATGGAAGAAAGTGATGTGGAGGCAGGGGAGGTACGAATAGAGACGGATTCCATCAGAAAAGATGATGATAGTGACTCAAACACAACGCTTTCTCCAAGAGAAAGAGAGAAAGATTACAATGTTTCAGACCAATCAGATGCTTCTGAAACATTCTGCAAACGAAATGAGGATCGTGTTGGAAAATCTGGACCGGGCTTAGTGCCTAGAAGCGGCGGTGGTTCGAGTTCAATAGCTACCGCGAGGCAAAGATACATGGAGCATTTCGGTTACAGCATAAAGAGAAGTCATGTGACTACACATTCAGTTGAATCTGATCTTCAAGTTGAGGTGTCTGAACTCGGATCACCACCAAGTTCAGTTGATGGGAATGATTCCTCTGATGAAGAGAGATTGTTGTTTAGTTATGAATCAGATATTGGTAAGGAAATGGGTTTGAATGGTGAAATGAAACCTCTGGGAAAACTTGATCAAGATCTAAATGAAACTAAGTCTTTAGCTTCTTCATTGGAGCCTATGGTTCCTCACACTGATGCAATGTTCTCCAAAAGAGCAGAGGTCAGTTACATGTTACATGTAATGTTTCATGTTACATTCACACAAATGTACCTTTTTTTTGACACAAGATTTGTCTTCTCCATCGCAGGAACACTCTGAAACCATTTGCTTGAGTGCCACGGAAACAATTCAGGAGAAGCAAGAGGTGTGCAGTTATCCTTGTCCATGTATTTATTTAACTAAAAAGTATATAACTATTTGTTATTGCATATAACAATGAACATGAACTGTCAGGGATCTGAAGAATCATTAATCAGTGATGAGTCTAAATCTGCGGAAGACGGCATGTCACTGTCCATGGATCCATCTGCTGAAGAACTCAAAAACCATAACAACTAATTGATGAAATGGTAAGGGAAGATTGAGCTTTGGTATTAACTGCAGAAAGTTCATTCTCATTCTCACGAAATTTCAAATGGAGGGAACCAATTTGACTTGGTTTATAGAATCGAGTACACCAATATTAGCTGGTGAGGCCAGTTCTACAGGTGTTAAGTATATGAGTACAAGAAATGGCGAAAATGAGATGATAAGATATTTGTGGATAGGACATTTATGTTTGTGTTGCATTATCAAATGCATGCTTTATTAAAAAAAAAAGTATAGCGAGATAATGTATAGGTTTCTTGTGTGTGTGTTTTGCTTCCTTAGAGCGCACGACAACTGAGGAGAGTACATGTCTGTTTTGTTCGGCTATATTTTTAGATAATTTCGTGCAATAATAACCTTCTTTTTTGAGGAATCATAAATTAATAAGTATGAGTTATGACTTTTTGTCCAAATTATATACTTACACTATTTATGACTGTTTTATCAAATGAAAATTATCTCCATTATAAAGTTTTATAATGTGCATACAATGTCATATATTACCCATATAAACATAACCAACCACATATTTCTGTCAAGTCTTGACCAAAAGAAATATCTAATAAGCCAAATCGTATAGTACATAGTACAGAATATAAATCAAATCATCCTTGACACTAAATTATTAAATTCTTCATATTTAAAGTTAAAATAAAAAAAAATCATAATAAAAATACAGAAGATGTAAGTTAATAGTTTTATATTATTATTTTCGAACCTAATACAAATATTATATATAAATTTTAGTTTTGATGATAGTGTATGAAATTCAGATATTTATTGTTAGTTGTGTTTCTTTTATTCATTAGAAGTAAAATGTATAAAATTATGTTTAAATATTTGGATTAGATGATTTTAAATCTTAATATTAGTTAACTAAACACTTTGATTTTTTGTTTGGTACAATTTAAAACCAAACTATTCAGTTGATAAAACCTTTAATCAAATGGTTGTGACATATATTTTAATTTGATCTGGTTTGGATTCGGTTTGTTCCCTTTTTTTTGTTCGCCCTGATGAATATTATTTATTTTTTAAAATTACTTGAAATACTATAATTTGGTTATCATTTTCAAAAAATATATTATTTTTTAATATTTAGGTTTAAAGTTTAACGATCAACAATTATAGTTTAGTATTAAAGAGTAGGATTGAGTTTATAAATTTTTATAAATTATTATTAGAATTTCCCTCTTTTTAAATATGTATTGGAAATGGATTAAACAAATGTGGCTTTAGTCTTCAATAATGCAAAAATAAGGAGCCACCTTTGCGTGTAAAATGTATAGATCGTATAAAGTGGTGAGATTTTTATTCCAGCTTCCAAGCTCAACTTCAGTGAAGGTAAAATAGATAATACTGATAAATAAGGGATGTTTATTATACTATCTAGATGAGTCATCTAACCGTAGATAATAGTATTATTTGCTTAGAATTAAAAGTATAAGTTATTTGGATAATTCAGCTGAATGAATTTTAAAATAAACTATCTCTCTCTAGATAATTCTACCTAAACGAGAAAATTTAGCTAATTTAGAGAGAGATAATTTAGTCAAAATAGTATAATATCTATTATACCTTTAATATAATTAACAAATTACAAACTTAAACCTAATATCATTTTGTAATTTACAAAAAATGATAAAACTGCAAAGCGCATTTTCCTACCAAAACCACAAAATAAAATATTTTTCCGCCAAAACCGCAAAAACGATAAAATCGTTCTTTCCTTGCCAAAACATAAAAGCTTATTTTCTCAGGAAAACAAAAAAAAAATCGTGTTTTCATGTCAAAACTAAAAAAAATATTTTCATGTCAAAACTAAAAATCGCGTTTTTCCACTAAAACTGCAAAATCTCGCTTTCCTGTCGAAACCAAAAACCCCAATTTTCTCGACACAAAATAGAAAATTTTGTTTTCCCGTCAAAAAGAAAATTATATTTTCTCGCCAAAACCATAGAATCTTGTTTTCCCACAAAAACCGGAAAATTCCGTTCCCGCAAAAATCGGAAAATCTTGTTTCCCGTAAAAGCCGAAAAATCACATTTTGCCGCAAAAACTGAAAATTGCATTTTTCCTTCAAAGCAAAAAAATGTGTTTTCGCGCCAAAACCAAAAAAAATCTCGTTTCCCCCCTCCCCCCCCAAAAAAAACAAAAATCTCATTTTCCAACCAAAACCGGAAAATCTTCTTCCCGTCAAAACCGAAAATCTCGTTTTTCTACCTAAACCAGAAAATTCATTTTTTCGCCAAAAAAAATTGTTCTATTAAAGCAAAATTTTCATTTATGTCAAAACCAGAAAATCTCGTTTTCCCACCAAAACAAGAAAATCTTATTTTCAGTTAGAATAGAAAATTATGTTTTTTTACCGAAACCGGAAATCAGGTTTTTGCGCGAGTAACTAGAAATCACGTTTTCCCGTCCAAAACCGGAAAATCACAATTTCCGTCAAAAACAAAAATCAAGTTTTTCACAAAAATTGCAAAACTAATTTTAGATATATTTATTTGAATATTATAATCAATTTATTTTTAATGCTCTTTTTAGTTTGAAACTTTAAAGTCTTTTAAGTACATGTTTGTCAAAAAAATTGTTTATTAGAAGTAATTATTTTAGCAAAAATTTTAAAACAAATATAGATAATAATTTATATGATATAATAATTTATAAATGTCAAAAAGCTAACTTAAAATAATATTAATGTAAATATATTATACTAAATAATAAAAGTTAATATAGTTAAAATTAACATTAAACATATGATTAAATCAAAATAAGGATAATTTAGTAACTTGTTTACTACACTCATTTAGATGAGAATGAAGATAAATAAACAAATATAAGTATATTTAAATGATTTTTATCTAGATGAACTATATAAATGAACAAACAAACAGTCCTATAAAATTTGGATTGATCATCTAGATATATCATATGAATATATTAGCTAGATAGAAATGACATGTGGTAGATGATGATACAAACAGCCCTGATTCTAGAGAATTATTACAAAGCATGTGGGGTTGTAAATTGTAACTAGATCTTGACATGGGTATATTGTTTATTTTTTTTGTTTTGTATAATTTTCTGTAAATAACTTAAAAATTTATGTATGTTTTTGATTTTCTCTGTGTGAAGTTTATGTTTGCAGGTTGATTACTCTTTAATGCGAAGTTTCATGCTTTGTTTAAGTTTTCAAATAATACTTTTATATTATAATGTAAACATATTTAAATTATACATATAATATACGATGGATTTGAATAGAGTAATATAAGATAAAATCAACTTTAAATATTTTTAATTATAAATTATATATACGATTATTATTATTAGACTCATGTAAAAATTGTCAAAAATTAAGAAATAGTTTTAGTATAATTAATATTGATTTTAGAAGTAATATGTAGTTATTAAACTTTCCACTACCCAAATAAATAGGGAGTTGTGTTTTTAACTTTAAAATCAAAAGTTTATATGCAATTACAAAAAATAAGAAATCATATTTTATTTTAAAATAATAAAATATGGGAATAAATAGTTGAACATAACATCTTATCAATAAGTTATGTTATTGTTAATAGAATAAATTTGCAGAAGAAAGTAACAAGAACCTGTCTTGATAACACATAGAAGTCTTTATCTCGTCGGAAAGGTTACGAGACGATGACTAACCTTAAAAAATGGATAAAATAATAGAATTAGATGCAGATTTCGACATTTTTACAGGGGAGGGAGGAGAGAAAATGGAAGAAAGAATGATAATGGAGAAAATTCGAGAGCATCTTCAGCTGAACGAAGACGTTGACGTCAGTGATGCACCACGAAAAGCAGAGAAAGGAAGAAGCTTCTACGAGGATTTCAGCCTCAGAGGCATCCGAGTCAACCGAGTCGACCCGGGTTTCATTTCCTGCTCCTTCAAGGTCCCTCTCCGTTTGACGGTTCGTCTCTCTTCCTCATCAATCCTATTGCTTCTTTGACTCCACATTAAAGTATTATTTGAAAGGAAACCCATTACTACTGTCTTGTAAGATCTTTGCATCGTTGTCAGATGTTTGAAGATTCCAATTTGGTTTTATTTAAATTGATAATACGATTTAGTTAGCTTTTGTTGTTCTTTGAAGCTTCAGCAGAATCAAAAAGATATATTTTGGGAATAAAACAAAGTAATTTGGACTTGTTTTTGTGTTAATTGTGGGTGAGACTGTGTTGATCTGGTAAGATTTGATGATGGCAGGACAGAGAAGGGTATCTAGCAAATGGTGCAATTGCAAATCTTGTGGATGAAGTTGGTGGAGCAGTTGTTTATGTTGAAGGTTTACCCATGAATGTTTCAGTGGACATGTCCATTGCTTTCCTTTCAAAAGCTAAGCTTGGTGTAAGTCTCCTCAAACCTTTTTTTCAATCTTTGTTTGGGACTGTTTCTTGCTATTTAGAGATGGAAAATGTATTGTTCAGGAGGAGCTGGAGATAACATCGAGAGTGATGGGAGAGAGAGGAGGTTATAAAGGAACAATCGTTGTTGTAAGAAACAAGATGACCGGAGAGATTATAGCTGAAGGTCGGCATTCTTTGTTTGGCAGACAACCTAGTAAGCTCTGAGGTCGAAGCTTTCTCTCTTGGTATGTTGTAAAAGATGATCTTAAAACTTGTTTCACTGTTGCAGTTAGTTAACTTTGGTTTGGGGTTTGTGTTAGCCATTTTCTCCTTTGGTGGTTGTGAAAATAAAAAAAAACTTTGTATGTAGATAGTTTGTAAAAGATAAAACTTTTGTGGATTTGTTGGACCATCTTCAATGTATGTAACACAAAAGAGATTGCTTTATACATTGTAGACTAATTTAATAGCAAAAGCAAGAATTCAGAAAGGACATATTGCCAAAAAGACGAAGTACATATCATCAGCAGATTGCTGAGAGGAGGATCCTGATGGTGCACCAGACACCTAGTCGGAGCTTGCGGATAAGGAAGAAGAAGCTCCTCTATTGTCACTGGAGTTTGAACAGCTATCTTGCAACGAAATCACAGCACATATCCTCTAAGGGTCGATTGATGGGTAAAAGGGCCTGTCTTGTGGTGGTGATATAGTACTGCTGCCCTGGTGGAGGTTGAATATGCTGCTGAGATATAGGCAGCAATCTACTGTGAGCTACACCACCTTGTACTGCGAGTCACCATCTGGATCAGTTTTGGGAACTTGAGGTCTTCCCCACGATATTTTAAGCCTCTGACCATTGACAATTAGCTTGTTGCTGAGCTCTTCTGCAACTTTCTTTGCTCCTTCTAGGGTTGTGTATGTGACAAAGGCACATGCTTTCTCAGCCACGATTCTGATGGATTCGATTTATCCATTAGGCGTAGAACTGATCTCGTATGTCTTGCTCAAGGACTCTCGAGTTTAGCCCACCAACATAAAGCGTTTTGATGCTTTGATCCTCTGGAGACTCCAAACTACCCATCTCACCAGCCTTGCCAAGTAATTTGAACGCTACTGGATCGTTTACAATGCAAAATGTGAAGAAGAATAAGATGAGAAAACAGTTCCAAAATCACCAATATGAGATGCAAACATAATACACGAAAATGAAAAGACAGTTGTTTGCTTATCCGTAGTAACGGTTTTTCATGTAGAAACGGTTCCCCTTGTAGTATGGTCAGATCTATATGATTTGGTCCTTCTTTTTTCTTGATTTTTTTTGGGACGAATATGGGCCTGGCCATTTTACTAGGACTAGGCATTTTATCCGTATTTAAGTATCCAACCGAAAATCAACCCGGAAAATATCAGTTTAGGTAGAAACCAAACCGATTCTTTAATTTTATTGGGTGTTGTTGTGGAGGATCTGCGGGTCTTGGACCCGAGTCGATCCAAACTCGAGATCGGGTGGGTACTCAAAATATTTGAAATTTCTATTATATATTAAGCATATATAAGTATTTTAGTATATTTTTGGTATTAAGTGTATTTTTTAATTTTTGGATTTAGATTTTCTGGGTATAGTTTTGGGTTTTGGGTAAAATTTCAGATTTTCAGAAATATAATTTAGATAATTGGATAAAATTTCAGGTATTTTTTATGTCTTCAGATCAAATTTTGAATATAATTTCAGATTTTTTGAGCTATTTAAATATTTTGGGGTATTTTTTGTGTGTTTAAGTATTTTTTTGGGACGGACTAGAGAGTACCCGAACATAATCTGATCCAGAACCGAACCGAGTCCGATCCGATAAATTCTAATTAATTTATTGGGTCCAACTATTTTTGACCTAAACCGATCAAGACTCGACATGATATGAACCGACAAACCCCTACTGGATCTTAGATAAATATTTAAGATCTAAAAAACTCGGATCCGACGAGACTAATGCGAACCCGACCCGAGGACCGAATGTCGATGTCTACATTTCACGCTCATGAAAATGCTTAAGTGGTAGTATGTAGGAAAAGAGCTATACAGTCTCGCACAGGTGATTACTCATCGCCACCCACACTAAACCCGAAGCGGGAACCAAATACCCTAAAATCAAGGCTTTTAATATCCATTCCCGCGAACTCATTTCACCCATCTTCCTCTTCCTCTTCCTCTTCCTCTTCAAGAACCCTAAATCGCAAACCCTTACAACGATTCGACGAAAAGATGTTGGAGCTTCGTTTAGTCCAAGGCTCTCTGCTGAAGAAGGTTCTTGAATCCGTCAAGGATCTGGTGAACGATGCTAACTTCGACTGCTCCAGCACTGGCTTCTCCCTCCAGGCCATGGACTCCAGCCACGTGGCGCTGGTGTCTCTTCTCCTTAGATCCGAAGGTTTCGAGCACTACAGGTGCGACAGGAACCTCTCCATGGGGATGAATCTCGGTAACATGTCCAAGATGCTCAAATGTGCCGGAAATGATGACATCATCACCATCAAAGCCGATGACGGCAGCGACACCGTCACCTTCATGTTCGAGAGCCCTAGTAAAGTTTCCACCTTTATGCTATTGTTCATTCGGTTCTATAGTTTATAGATTCCATTACAGAACTAAAGTATAGTCTGGTTTAGAGAAATGAAGATTTCACTACAGAACAAAACTAGAGTTTGGTTTAAGGAAAAGAAAGAAAATGATTTCATTACAGAACATAACTATGGTTTGGTTTGGTTTAGAGTAAAGGAAGGAAATGAAGTTTATTACATGTAGACTATGTTAAAAGTGTGTAATAATCTTCTTATGATTGGAATGGTGCAGCACAAGACAAGATTGCAGACTTTGAGATGAAGCTGATGGATATCGACAGTGAGCATTTGGGAATCCCTGACGCTGAGTACCACTCTATTGTGAGGATGCCTTCTGCTGAATTTTCCAGGATATGCAAAGATCTCAGTAGCATTGGTGACACTGGTAATAACGCATTGTTGGTAGTAGTCATAGAGAGGATTAAGAGTTTTGTCTTATGGGAGTTTTGGCCTAACGTAGTTGTGGTTTTGATTGTAGTTGTCATCTCTGTGACAAAAGAAGGTGTGAAGTTTTCAACAGCTGGTGATATCGGGACAGCTAACATTGTACTCACGCAGAACACAACTGTGGACAAGGTATGAACAACAGTCACAACCTTATTTAGTATCTGTTGAATACAATTTTGAAATGACTATAATTTATGTGTGTTTTGCAGCCTGAAGATGCAATTGTGATAGAGATGAACGAGCCTGTATCGCTTTCGTTCGCTTTGAGGTACATGAACTCCTTCACAAAGGCAACTCCATTGTCTGAAACCGTGACAATCAGTTTGTCCTCGGAGTTACCAGTTGTGGTGGAGTATAAAGTGGCTGAGATGGGTTACATTCGGTACTATTTGGCTCCCAAGATTGAAGAAGAAGAAGACACTAATGCCTAACACGTCTGGCTTCTGGATGCAGAACCTTTGGAAGTTTTCTTCTTGGATGAATTATTATTTTCTTTACCGGAGTCCTTTGTTAAGATGTCTTGTTTGGGTTCAGTTTTCTGGATTTACTATGTTACTGCAATGCTAGATTAGAACATGGTAAGACAAGTTCAGATTTTCAATTTGAAAAAATCCATGTTTACAACTTTCTTCTTGTTTTGTTCTTCAAACTTGCAAACGGAAGACAAAAAAGAATCAAAATGTTTCAAGACACAGAAACCTGTCTGCGTAAGAAAACCAGACTCTAATGCATCTCAGCAAGACGATAAAAAATTTGTAACAGTTATATATCACATGGTGCACTTGTTTAGAGAGTTTGCCTCCAGTCTTCTCCAGCGTACACAGCTTGATCCCCAAGCTCTTCCTCAATCCGAAGCAACTGCACGAATATTTTAACCATCTTTTTACATATCGTGAATTGAGAACACTATCTACCAACTAAATGTACTACATGGCTGCTCCAAAAAGATCCGAACCTGGTTATATTTCATGGTACGTTCTCCTCTGCAAGGAGCACCAGCTTTGATCACACCTGTTGCAAGACCCACTGATAAGTCCGAGATGAAAGAGTCCTCTGTTTCTCCACATCTATGTGATGTTACCACACCCCACTGGGCATCTCTTGCCAGTTTCACTACTTCAATGGCTTCTGTTACTGTACCAATCTGATTCACCTGTGTATCACAGTATGCATGTTATGTCTCATTACTTAGACATTAGCTTTCCATCATAAAATATTAGAACAGGTAAAACGATACACAACATACGATATACCTTGAGAAGTAGGGCGTTACAAGCAGACTCCTGTATTGCTCGCTCAACACGTTTTGAGTTCGACATCAACAAATCATCACCTACCACCTGCAAAAGTACAATAACTGAGATTTAGACGATGACTAACAGGTTTTTATGTTCCTTTTTTTGGAATGGTTAGCCTAATTTGCTTTATGTAAGGATATGACTCCATGAAAAGATTCAGAAGACAGTTTGATCTGAAACAACAAACAATCTAAGTTAACCATTTCAACAAGGGAAACCGAGTTTGACCTGACATATTCCGAGACTGGAAAAATACTTGGTGTGTTCCCAATCTTCCTTGTCAAACGGGTCTTCTATAAACACAATTGGATACTCTAGAACCACAAAAAGACAAAGCCGAAAATAAGGTCATCAGAATTCTAAAGAAGACTAAAAACAAAATATAGCATAGCGAGCACAGACATACCAGCACAAAGTTCTTTATACATGTCTATCATATCCTCCGCTGACTTGAAATTTTGCCCAGATTTATTAGGAGATTTGATATCTAAATCATACTTGGTACCTGTTCAGGAAAGAACGTGAAAATCATTCCAAAAATAAACCACAGTAAGAGCTTGCAGACGGAATGATATCGATATGTTGCAGATTTGATGACTACCCACGGCTAGTAATAGTCCAAAAAAACAGTTTCACAAGAAGCAGAATATTACCTATACAAAAATTAGTGGCGGCAACATCAATAGCTATCTTTATCTTTTCACTGTACCCTGTTCGGTTGATAGCTTCTTTCACAAGCTCCAAACCTTCCTTGAGGCTGCATATAATGGTAATCATGTATCTAAGGTATTAATTCAAGAAACTATAACACAATTTTTTCATTTTTGACTAATGCCTACACGACAAGCTACAAATGCAAGATGATAAGACAACACATAGCTACCTTGAGATATCTGGAGTAAGGCCACCATCTTCACCAACATTACAACCCAAACTACCATTCTTTTCTGTAATGACAGCCTGCAATACACATCAACAGATCATACTTCACCATTGTATACAAAGTTACATTATATATGCAAATCGAAAACTAACTTCTAGAAAGCCATATATCTTTGAAAATTAACCGACCTTTAAATGATGATATGTCTCAGATCCCCATTGGAGGGCCTCCTCAAATCTACTTGCTCCAACTGGGAGAATCATAATTTCCTAATAGTAATGTAAATGTGTAAATAAATTATTTGGAAACCAAAAGAATTCCTGAAGAGTGAAAAAAGTATTCCCAAGAACTTGCATGAGAAAGAGGTAGAATAGAAACGCTAATAATGGGTGAAATACCTGAATGGCAAAGTTATTCGAAGCATGATTCCCGCCACTCAAAACAGTGAAGGCAGGTACAGGTAACGTCATGTTTGCTCTGCCACTAAGATCAGAAAGGTGCTTGCACAGAGGGACCTGATATATAACGCTTCTGTCATGATCCCAAAACTAATGTATGCATCAAATAAATAGAATTAGAGGAAAGTGTTCCAAAGAGTTGATACCTCTTTCTCAGCAGCTCCAGCTTTACATGCAGCAATGGAAACAGCTAGTATAGCATTAGCCCCAAGCTCACTCTACAAGATTAATTAAATCAAAACAAATCGTGAGCAAGATATTACAAAAATTTCTAGATATTTCCAAATACAGAGTTTCCACACCTACCTTCTTTTCAGTTTTGTCCAAGTCTATCATTGCGTGGTCGATCTGAGCCTGAAGTTTAGGATCCATACCGATCAAGGCCTCAGAGATTCTCTCATTGATGTTCTTAACAGCTTTAGCCACACTGTTTCCAAGATACATTCCTTTGTCCCCATCACGTAACTCAATAGCTTCATATCTAGAATCAGTGAATCAATCTCCTCATGTCAACTTCATCGTATTACATTCAATTCATGATCATGCATCAACCAAATTCAAACTATAATCACAAACAATGAAGAGTGCTCACGTTCCAGAGGAGTCGCCACTGGGAACAGAAGCACGGAAAACGCCTTTGTTAGTGTGGAGATCCACTTCAACTGTTGGAATCCCTCTGCTATCAAGGATCTGACGTGCTTTGACCTTCGTGATCACCGATGAAACCGCCTTCTTCATATGATTAGCCTGAACATTTTCACAATCAGGAACGAAATCTAGCAGGATATAAACTTCATAGCAATATCGTTTTTGTACGGTAGCACAATTTCACATCGACACAGGAGGGGAAGCGAAAGGAACTTACGATGAAGAGAACGGGATCTGAGGTTTTAGCTCTAACGGCGGCGTTGACGGCATCTTCGATTTTCCGAGAGAGAGTGTGTTTGTCTAGGTACTCTTGCACAGACATCTTCTTCTCCTTCCTTCACTTCCTTCGATTACCTTCTCCTTCCTTCTCGTTTCGAATCTTCAAGCAATTTTTCGATGAAACGATTTCACCGTCAAGCAAGTTTGAATCTGAATTCCTTTTCACGATTTACGGTTTACTTTTTTTTTATTCGGTTCCGGTTAAGCATATTCAATCAGGATACAATATCCCAAAACGACAGCGTTTCGATTTAGGCAGGCATGCGTGCCGTTTTGAGGCTTCTTCTGTAAGACACGACGTTTTGCGTTTTTGAGCGAGTAAAGTTTTCTGGGTAGAGTAAAAAAGCCCATTCTGAATTGGGCCTATTAAAGGCTCTCACGTGCAATTGCCGGGTTGGAAAGTAAGGAACTGCTTTTCTCTCACGTGCGGCTCAGTTTTAGTAACTGCTCCTTGGGTGGGATCCAGTTGGCATATAAAAACAGATTCCGAAATTCAAAAAGATAATTTAAAAAAAAAAGAACTTTTTTCACGAGCCATTTGATTTTTGAATTTCCACCCGTTGCCACCTAGATTTAAGTCTTATCATCTCAACCGTTGATTAGCTGTTGTTTCAATTTCAAACCACAAAATCTCAGCCGTTAAAACCTCTTTTTCTTTATAAATGGACCCTTTCTCTCTCGTCCCCTTCTCTCCTAAAACACATTCTCTTTTTCAAAACCTCTCTTCTTCTTCTTCTCCCTCGCTTTCAGATCCAGTTCTAGGGTTACGAAAAGATGCGTGAGATTCTTCACATCCAGGGAGGTCAGTGCGGGAACCAAATCGGTTCCAAGTTCTGGGAAGTGGTTTGCGCCGAGCACGGCATCGACCAGACGGGACGTTACCAGGGAGACTCCGATCTTCAGCTTGAGAGGGTTAATGTCTACTACAACGAAGCGAGTTGTGGGAGGTACGTTCCTCGCGCCGTTCTCATGGATTTGGAGCCTGGAACTATGGATAGCGTTAGATCTGGACCTTACGGTCAGATCTTCCGTCCAGACAACTTCGTGTTCGGTCAGTCCGGTGCGGGGAATAACTGGGCGAAAGGTCATTACACGGAGGGTGCTGAGCTTATTGACTCGGTACTTGATGTTGTTCGCAAAGAGGCTGAGAACTGTGACTGCCTTCAAGGTAATCTCAACTGTGTTCATCGCTAGTTTCGTAGACTTAGGTTTAGGGCTTTGTGGTTAGGTTCGGTTGCTTATTGTTTTCGTGTGTGTGGATTTTTACAGGGTTTCAGGTGTGTCATTCCTTAGGAGGAGGAACTGGTTCTGGAATGGGGACTTTGTTGATCTCGAAGATCAGGGAGGAGTATCCTGACCGTATGATGCTGACGTTCTCTGTGTTCCCATCTCCCAAGGTCTCCGACACGGTCGTTGAGCCATACAACGCGACGCTCTCTGTGCATCAGCTCGTTGAAAACGCTGATGAATGTATGGTCCTTGATAATGAGGCCCTGTATGATATTTGCTTCCGTACGCTCAAGCTTAGCACTCCGAGCTGTAAGTATTCTCAGTCTTTAGACGATTAGTATCATTAATATTGTTGTCGTGTCTCAATGGTTTTACTTATGTCTTGTTTGATTTGGTTTGTTTGGTGGATTGTGCAGTTGTTGTCTTGTTTAAATTGCTTTACTTATGTCTTGATTGGTTTGGTTTGTTTGCTGAAAGTTGCTGTCTTGTGTGAATGGCTTTACTTATTTCTTGATTGGTTTGGTTTGTTTGCTGAATTTTACAGTTGTTGTCTTGTCTAAAATGGCTTTACTTGTGTCCTGATTGCTTTGGTTTGTTTGTTGGATTATGCAATTGTTTTCTTGTCTAAAATGGCTTTACTGATGTTTTGATTGGTTTATTTGTTGGATTGTGCAGTTGTTATCTTCTCTAAATGACTTTACTTATGTCTTGATTGGTTTGGTTTGTTTTGCTGGAATGTGCAGTTGGGGATCTGAACCATTTGATCTCTGCAACCATGTCTGGTGTAACCTGCTGTCTCAGGTTCCCTGGTCAGCTCAACTCTGATCTCCGAAAGCTTGCTGTGAATCTGATCCCATTCCCTCGCCTTCACTTCTTCATGGTGGGATTCGCTCCTCTCACCTCTCGTGGTTCTCAGCAGTACCGTAACCTCACCGTCCCAGAACTGACTCAGCAAATGTGGGATGCCAAGAACATGATGTGTGCTGCTGACCCAAGACACGGTCGCTACCTCACTGCTTCAGCTATGTTCCGTGGCAAAATGAGCACCAAAGAAGTCGATGAACAGATGCTGAACGTGCAGAACAAGAACTCCTCCTACTTTGTCGAGTGGATCCCGAACAATGTCAAATCAACCGTCTGTGACATTCCACCAACGGGATTGAAGATGGCTTCAACGTTCATTGGTAACTCGACTTCGATTCAAGAGATGTTCAGGAGAGTCAGCGAGCAGTTCACTGCCATGTTCAGGAGGAAAGCTTTCTTGCATTGGTACACAGGTGAAGGCATGGATGAGATGGAGTTTACGGAAGCTGAGAGCAACATGAACGATCTTGTCTCTGAGTACCAGCAGTATCAAGATGCCACGGCTGATGAGGAAGGTGAGTATGAAGATGAAGAAGCTGAGTACGAGCAAGAAGAAGGCTACTGAAGAGACGAAACACAAGATTCTCAACTTCAACTTCCTGTTGCTGATTTACTTTAAAAGTTTTACTAAGTGTCTTTTTATATAGTTTCTGTAACTATATCGGTTTCGTTTAATTAGTAGTTATGTACTCGGCGTAGACTTTGCTAAGGGATTTATTAAACAACTATTTTGCTTAAACACTATTAGCGTAAAATCCTATGATTCAAGATCTTTTATGATAAAATGTGTTTTACAGCTTTAGTAGATGATCAAATGGTTTGGCTGTTAAGTATACAAGTCTTGGCGCTTTGTTCCTCTCTTCTATTTGATTAGTGTTGTGGTCTTCAAGCTAAGTCCTCGTCTTGTTGTTGGTGATCCTTTATGATAGTGAGCTTGTCCAGTTGATTAGTGATGGATTCAAACTCCTCATTTATTAAAGCTTCCACAGTTTGGTTAAAGTCTTCTTCTCTCTGTTCCGGACAGCTTCAGTGAAACCTATCTCGTGGCTGGTACTAGGTTGCTTGGATCCATAGTGGTTCCTCTGCCCTCATCAACTTGTTTAGTCCAGCACAATCTATTTTTCAAAGATATGCATTTTGCTAATACTCAGTTACCCTTAAAACGTATAACCTGCGTTGTAGTTACAATGACCAACAAGATTCAAACATCTAGTTTGTTCACTAATTAAACTAACCTTGAGCTTGTGGATTTGTCAATCAAGAGGTGTCTGACAAATGTAGTTTTAAGATCAAAATCAACACATAAACGCTAAAGAAAATACAAATGTTTTGTTTCCCCAAAAAATCAACCGCTTTCAATGTCCATGGACTCAAGTAGTTCCCTCTGTTTCTTGAGCTCTGCTTCTTCATCTTTCTTCTTCTTTTCCTTCTCTGCAGCCAAACGCGCTTGTTCGACCTTAAACTCTGCAACCGCCTTGTCAAAGACACTCCTCACATGTCTGTTCATGAGCATGAGCTCTTGACATGCATCTTTCAAAACCTCCCTGGCCGGATCCCCTAAACAAATCACATAACCCATCAAAGTTTAGACACAAACAAAATAACTATCCGAGGATTACGCGAAAACAAGAACTCTAGCAGAGTAATCAAGAAAGAACATATCGGTTACCTGTTGTCTGGACACGGACATTGACACACTCAAGGGAAGGATGTGGGATGCTGTACCCAGCCAATGTTACTCTCGGACTGCAGAGTTTGTAAGCACTAACAGTTAGTGACAACATAGTCAATGACTACACACACAAGCATACATACAAGTTCAAAGATCAAACCAGCATTAACCCAAATGAGAAAATCATCTGCCAATCCATTTATTCAGCAAGCAAGTAAAAAGCTTTTTTCTTTAAATTTACTGAATCATACAAATGAGAATCTCTAACCACATACGTAAGTCTTACCAAAATTGAGAGCCAAGAACTGGTTTGCAAGATAAAAGGCTTTAAAGATTTTAAAAATTGAGAGAGAAGAACAAGCTAAAGGCTTTCTATGTCAAAGAATGTATTAGCTTATTTTATACATAAAAGATTTGAAAGATAGATATACAAACTCTTGGTTTAACATGAAACGAACGGCGTTAGCAAGTGTGTGATCTTCTTCTGCAAGAGTAAACGAAGCATGACTATCATTCGTGAACGAACCGTGCTCCATCTCTGCTGCTTCTGTCTGCTACAGATTTCCATTAAAATAAAATAAAAACCAAATCAAAGAAACCCACCACGAAACTATAGAATAAACACACAAAGAAGACACAAAGATTTCTCCTAAAGAGCTATTAAGAGGAGGCAATACCAAAGTTGTGCAGAGACTTTTGTTTTGCTAAAACCCTAAAAGCAGCTACTACACGAAGACAACTCAGAAGTGTTTATGTACAGGAAATTACGACTTTATCCTTTCTTAATAACGGTGTCGTTTTTATTGATGACGTGGCGTTTTGTGTCTCTTAAACCCTAGTTCTTTCGGTTCGGTTCGGCTGTCTAGCTAGCAAAAAGAGAGAAGCTTTGTCCGTATTCTTATCTCTCCACATCTTCATTTTTATTTTTGAGAAAGTGAGCATCTTTGTTCTTCAAATTCAAGTCTTGGATTAATAAAGTTTCGATCTTTACGAATCTTAAACCTTTGTTTTCAGGTATTGCTAAGATGGCTAGTCCCAGTCCAATCCCCGCCGGCATTAGTAAGGATCAGGTTAGCTTTTTTTTACCAGAGATTATTCGTTTGTTGTTGTTGGTACCTCGTAGAGCTCAGATCTACTTAGTCAATTGAGCTCAAGTTCTCTGTCTGGATGTATAGATCTTTGTTCTTTAGAACATTGAAGATAGGTTTGGATTGGTATTGTCTAGTTTCTAAAGTTGTCTTTCTCTTTGGATTTGAATCAGGCGTTTAGCATGGCACAAACTGAGATGGAATATCGTGTGGAACTCTTTAACAAGTAATGACCCTTTAAGTTTATTTTTTTCGTTATGAGGTTCTCTTGTCTTTAATAAGACTAGAGATCTGATGCACTCGGTTTTGATTGCCATTTTCTGTTGGGTTGAGCAACGCATCTTGTGTTATATTAGAATGAAAACCCTCTTTTGTGTGGTTCAATTTACATGCTGATAGAACCTATTTCACTCTCTGAATTGTTTATCTTAATTATGTTTGTAATCACCTATCAAATTATAATTTTCTTTCATGTTTAGCTAGTGTTATATCTAGACAAGTATCAGTTTGCGATTGCTGATATAACCCATTTCACTGCCTCTGTTGTTTCTTTTGAGCATCAAATCTAAATTCTTTATTTGAGCAATTCTTGATGAAAGATTACTTTGGTCTACATGTATAACTTTGATTGGTCGTTTTCTTGGTGATTGATCTCTTGTGTCCTTGTTAGATGCCTTGATGTGTTTCCTTGTTTAATGCCTTGTTCTTTTTTAATGCAGGCTTGCTCAAACATGCTTTAGTAAGTGTGTGGATAAAAGGTAAGCTTCCTATCTTGTTACTGCCCATTGAACTTTTCGGTCTGTTTTAGATACTTTTAAGTTGATAGATTTTGTTCAGTTGAGCCAGTTTGAAGATTAGTTTCGGTCTAAAATCAATCTGATTACCTCAGGTACAAGGAAGGTGAGTTAAACATGGGTGAGAACAGTTGCATTGACCGCTGTGTTTCCAAGTATTGGCAGGTAAGGGCTCTTGTAAACCTTCTTATAATTGATCACCCATTTTCCAAAAGCTAACACTGATAGTTTCTTTTCTTATAATCGGTTTCAGGTAAATGGAATGGTCGGACAGCTACTAAGTGCTGGGCCTAACAAGCCTCCTATGTAAAGCCGGTTATAGGCTTTTTTTTTTATAGAGCAACAACAGCTCACGGAGAGACAAAAACTCTGATCTATCTTCTTCTTAAAGTTAAAGGCAATCTTGCTTTTTCTTGTCATATTTTTTTTTTGCTCTGATTTGGACATTGTGCGATTCTTTGAGTACTCTTTAGATGAAATCAAATAACATGATGGGAACATCTATTTATAATTTGTATGATGAGCATTTTTTACATTGAAAGAGGGGCAAGGGTGTATCCCTATACCACTGACTTAGAAAGCTGAAACCAATCTGTTCAGTAAATGCTCTTTGGTTCTGTGATTATGTGATTGGAGATATAAGATCAAATGCTCATCTGATACGTTGTTCTCGTTTTGGAAGTCTCTGATGATCTTCTTTGCTCTCGCTCTTTCCAGTCCTTCAGTCTCAGTGGAACTAATGGCGCTTGAGAAGGTCCACTAGAACGCTCTGCCATTTCTGCAAGTCCAGATACATTCACAATGTCTTCAATTTACCACATTATAGCATTATAATGATCTCATCTTTTGGGTGAGTGGGGAATCGATTAAGTACATTTAAGCGAAATTAGTAAACAACAGGTGCTGTGGTGTAGTGGTTATCACGTTTGCCTTACACGCAAAAGGTCTCCAGTTCGATCCTGGGCAGCACCATTATTTTTTTCTTACTCTTAGTTGTTTTTCCAGAAAACTCTTTTTTTTTTCTTTTGTAAAAGCTCCTGAAATAAAACTGAAACAAAAGCTGAATAAAATAGGAATCCAACTGTTAAAATCAACAAGTACAAAGAATAAACCAACAAGTCGTTTTATTTGCTTAAATCATTAATAATGGATGGATATTCATTCGATTAACACACAAGTTTCACAAAATGATCTATATAACGTAATCTAATTACATAGAAAATAGTACGAACCCATCATAGACTAAGATATTTATATATATAGCCGATTATTTAGAGAAGAAACTAATTTAAACCCTCCCAACAGGAGACACAGGTGGGTTTGAGACATACTTTGCCGGAGCCTCACCTTCAATAGGACCTGAAGCTTTGTTGTCGACACGCCAAGTGTTTGGTTCCGCTGTCTTTAACTGGTTCCGTCCTTCGTTGACAGCTATACATATCGAGAATGCTTGCAAGAGTGAGAGTGATGTATTGTACTCAACCGCGTAAACACCTTCTCTGTATGGGGTGAAGCTCAAGAATGGTTGGTTGTTATTGTCGTGTAATCCTCCCTGCCAGAAGAAAATGAAAGCACACATTAATGAGTTTCACATTTAATGAACATGTAGTAGTAGCGTTCGAATTCACAGTTTCTGTGATGTTTGATAAACCTGACAGAAAAGCTTGAAAGCATCTGAAGTGGAGGAGGCAGGGAGGTTTTGTGGTTTGTTAGACTGATTGGTGAGGATTTTAAGGTTGCAGCCCATGTCCCAACCTCCACAGTCACATGAGCCACCTGATTTCCATCTTTGGATCAGCGAAGAAGGCCCTCCTTTGTGTGGAAGACTGTGAATTCCACTTGGTAGCACCACTGTCGTGTTAACGTCTGCAAAGTAATCTGCAAGTGTAGTTGAGGTTGGGATCTTGATCACCATGGCAGCTAGCTCGTTAGGCCGCTGCTGCGACTCGGATGCGAAGAGTACATATTCTCTGGTTAAGAGGTTATCGACAGAACCTGAGACTCTCATCTGAGCGACAATGTTGGATGTGTACTCTTGGCCTTGTACCTTCCTGCTGTGGTTCATCCATTTTCCATTTTTCTTCTGCACTTCCTGAACAGTGAAAAACGTATACTTGTGCCCACATTCTTCCTTTTCTGGAATCATCTGTTTTCTTATTGTGGCTGCTGTTATACTTTGTTCCTTGTCAACCGCAAAAGTGAAGAGTGGTTGATCATTCTTAGACGTAACACGAAAAAGAGCCTGAACTGTTGAAGATTTTTCGTTTCTTGACAGAGGGCTTGAAGAAGATGATTGATTGTCAGAAAGAATATGCTTCTGGTGTCTTGATGGTGAACCCTTTGTTGATGGCTCAGGAGATCTACATGCATGGCTTGATTTTGGTCTTATCAGCGGGTCGAGTAACCTTCTCAAGGGACTAGACCTGCCTCTGTTTGCTGCACTGGTACTATCAAAAGACGAGCTTTCACTGAGAGAAGAGGTAGAACGATTTTCTAAACCAGCTCGCGATGGAGTAAGTGGTGTGCTTAAGTGAGGAGGAGTTCGAGCACCTTCGGCGTTGGAGTTTTTGCTAGACTTTCCAATGCTGAAGCTGAGTCGGCGAAACGGTGAAATGCTCCTTGCTCTTTCTGGTACAGCTTTAACTGGTTTCTGATCTGACTGTTTGGGAAGTGTCTCTGTTGACCTTCTGTCTAAAGTCCTGCTCCTGGAGGGACTAGATTCAGGCTTTCTTGATCGTGGAGCTGAACTTGATCTATTTTTCTCTGCACTCAAGAAGTTGATACGCTTTAAGAAGGGCTTACTTCCATCAGCTTCACGTCGGAAGTGGCCTACATCAGAGTCCAAAACTGAAACTTGTCCATACGCTAACCTCTCTGGGAACCCCTTTCTACTAGCTTCTGCTACTCGCTCAGCTAACAACACTTTTGAATCATAGAACTTGGACAAACCGAGTATCTGTTTCTGAGAAACTATCCCTGGTACAAACACGGCAGCAGGTTTTTCTTTACCAAACAGATCGTGAACACGCGGGTTTCGGATTCTCTCATCCAGCTTCTCTCCTTTCTTCTTAAAATCCTCAGCTAGATTCCTTGATATCACCCTCGTGGCTGAAGGGCTTTCAGGCTTTGATGGACTCAAGAAAGTTCTGGTTTTTGGAACAATCTTAACATCAGAATCTTTCTTCTCATTCTGTAGGAATGCAGTCCCACGAGGGCTTTGATGAAACTGCACAATATCTCTTTTAGTGGCATCCCCTTGTCCGTCTTTGCTATTTCCTAGCAAAGAGCTATGATTTTGGGAAGTAACACCATTATCTAGAGGCGCCTCGGAATCTTGAGAACAATCTCCCGGCTTAGATGACATGAGATAGTACTGCAGTGGAGGGTGATTAATCCTTTTGCGGAAAGGAGAACCACACAGACCTTTGCTGGAATCAGTAGATGATTCATCAGTCCAGAGAGATGAAGATGTGCTTGTGTTGGACAATGAAGACCTTGTATGCTTATTATCAATCTGTTTAGCACCTGATTGCCTAATTCTTAAGTCACCTGAACCAATGCCAACAGCTTTAACGTCTCTCACTTCAGGCTTCTCACATTTCTTGACATAACTCGGCACATAGGACTTGTACTTCACAAGGTCTCTTTCACCAGATGCGGTTCTACCTATCCGTGACTTGAGTCGATTCTCCAAGCGTTTGGGACATACATCTTCAACTTTTTTGGTGATCTCGCGGTGGAAATCTGAATAAGATAACCCTCGTTTGTCGTCTCTGAACTTAGCCGGTAGATATGACCTTTGGCTTTCCTTCTTCTCAGCAGGCACAAAAGGAGGTGGCCTATCACTTGAACCCTTGTTAAGCTCCAAACGACACTCCATCTGCTTTGAATAACGTTATCACTCAGATCATTCCTTAGCCTCCAATTCAACTGAAGAAGCTTAAAATGCTCTGGAGGGTTTCCTGTCCAGACAGGGAAAATGGTAAGGGACCATACAAAATTTACAGTCTTATCCACACACACACACACAGAGTGTAATAACTTCAGTAACGAAATCTTCACGGAAGAATCAACAAAATAGCAAAATGTCAGATGGAAACCGATGATGACCATGAGATCTGACTACAAGATAAACCTACATCACAACCACATTCGTGACGATATTCCTCTTAAAGCTTCCAACTTTACCACTATAAAAGAAGACAGGAAGTGACTAAAAGAGGTCTAAGTGTGTACACACAAGATCGAGGAACCCATTTTCACACTAACTCAAGAGGACATTTTTACACATGAACACAAACATTCATTCACTGGGTCTTACTAAAAACGAATACTTGGAGTGTCGGAGACAAGTGGGAAAATCGAATCGGTACCTGGTCAGAATCAGTGCTTGTGTAACCCAGAGGAAGCAGACATGGAACCAATCAGAAGAGCAGGGGAATAACGAGGAGGAGAAACAGATCCCTAATCATGCGTAAAATCAGGAAGCGGGAATCGCGCCGACGATGCTGACCCTATCAGCTACCAAGCTTAAAGCCTACAGTAACTAAGAGAGAGAAAAGAGAGAGAGAGAGAGCTTCTTTGTTGTAGATAGAGAGAGAGGGGACAAGTAGAGAGTAGAGTGATTTTAGTGGGAGTGGTTTATTAGTAATTTTTTATTTATGGAAAAAAAAAAGAGAGAGAGACATCATCTTTTTGGTGGCCGACGGATTTAGTAAAAAAGGAAGAATCGTACGATCCAGATTCTTTAACGGACGCGGGAGTTTCGTCAGTATTTGACCCCACACTTGGTGGATCTATCTAAAGCTATTAGACCAGACCATCATCATACATAGCCGACAAGTTTGAATAGCCCAGTTTTAAGCCCATTCTAGACTTACTTAGAAAGCCCATTAAGGCCCAGGCGAGAACTACACTAACCTTCAATTCTCCTCGGACCTGCTGGAAGTTTCTGGATTCACATGTCTTTTGCATTCTACTCTCCAGATGTTTCGTCTTCGTGTAAGCTCGAGACATTTCGATTTCTTCCTATAAATACATTCTTCGATGATACTCAGAGAAGACAACGAAACAATCGAATCTAGAAGTGTACTTCTTGTAATAAACAATCAAAAATGTCGATGATTCCGAGCTTCTTTAGCAACAACAGGCGTGGCGGCAGCAACAGCTTCTTCGATCCATTTTCACTAGATGTTTGGGATCCGTTCAAGGACTTTCCCTCATCTTCTTCCTTCTCCCGTGAGAACTCTGCGATCGTGAACGCACGTGTGGACTGGAGGGAGACACCTGAGGCGCACGTGTTCAAGGCGGACTTGCCTGGGCTGAAGAAGGAGGAAGTGAAGGTGGAGATCGAGGATGACAGCGTGTTGAAGATCAGCGGGGAGAGACACGTGGAGAAGGAGGATAAGAACGACACGTGGCACCGCGTGGAGAGGTCGAGCGGACAGTTCACGAGGAAGTTTAGGCTTCCAGAGAATGTGAAGATGGATCAGGTGAAGGCGGCGATGGAGAACGGAGTTCTGACTGTGACTGTGCCGAAGGTCGAGACGAAGAAACCTGATGTCAAATCTATTCAGATCTCTGGCTGATTCAAGCGTCCGAAGACTATTGTTCGAACTGATGTGTGTATCGTTGTGTGTTTTGGGGGTTCTTGTCCCAATTGTTTAGGGTTTTAATGTAACGGTTGTGAAATGGTGTGTATGTCCGTAGTATGAAATGGAATAAAATATAATAGTGAATTAACCCATCGTCTTCTGTAGAAATTTCTGCGAGCGCATCGTGAAGCTGCCAATGGGGATGTCTTTGGTGTTAGTTTCAAATCGTTTGGATGTAGATTTGATCACAGAACAATCGAACACAAAATTCTCATTGGATAAATTACTTATCAGCTGCTGATTAGAAAGACAGCGTGAAACATGGCGTGCTTAAGAGCATGTCCACTAAAACGTTCCCAAATGAATAGAGTGGAAATGAGAATCTCGAGTAAGTAACCTCGGTAAACCTGTGAAAACGTTTTTAATTTGTTTGTTTATTTTAAAAGGTGAATTTGCTAAATATTCATAATAAAGATAAAAATGAAGTTGAAACATTTTAAACACCACTAAGTTTACACACAAATAAAAGGGGAAATTTCTTCTCCTTAAAACATGATTAATGCAAAGTTTTAAGGTGAGGTTCTTAGCACAATATAAAAAAATATTTATTAATTTTTAACTAAAAAAATTAATCAGTTCTTAAATGCTTTATATTCCGTTAATTTATATTCTGTTAAGAAGTCTTTAAAAACTTTGTTTTAATTATGTTCTTACGACACTTTTATCTGTTAGAATTTTCCACTAACTATTTTTAGTTCAAAAATATTAATATTTAATTATAAATGCTTCGATGAATTCCATTTTTACACATCAAAATTCGAGTCACTAGAAAATATACAATTTGGCTTAATAGTTTCTGGATATCTAAAAAGTTCTTTTGCAAAATACTTCTGACACTTTCTTTTACTTTTTGTAATTATTTTTCTTTTGTTACTAAGATATTTAATGGGTATCCTCGACTAGAAGTGCTTTTCGATGTACATGGACGTGGAAAAAAATGTAAGATATATAAGAACACCCTTATCGGTAGAACTCTACTAAAGTTCATACAAAAATAAATGTTTTTATTTAATAAAATCAATCTAAAATCAATTGGCCTTATTACGATATCTAATGGCAAAAGAAGTTCTAAAATGTCAGAGAAAATTTCTCTGCACCTAACCGTTTTCCTTCTCTTTCTTACTTTATCTCTATTTTTTAATTTTTTAATACCAAATACCCTATTAAATGTCACAGTTGGAAATGTTTTTAAAAGGAAACAATTACAGTGAGAGACAGTTTATGAGTTTTATTAACATAATAGGACAAGTTTTATTAACATAATAGGACAGTTATCACTTCTCACACACTTTTGTTTAACTAAATCTCATTTTCACTTAAAAACTAACTAAATAACATTGACAGCTAATATCCACTATATTAACTAAAATAAAGTGGGACCCTGTAACCTTCTTCATCCTCTACTCTTTATAGTTTTCTATAATTTTTGTAAATGAAATATTATTCTTTCAAATTCATTTTTCCAATAAAGTTATATAGAATCATTATCTCATTTTTTAACTATCTTTTGAGATGTGTTAAGATATATCGCTGATGACGGTGTAATCATGGCGTATTCGACGGCAACATCAACGGAAGAAATGTCGGCGACTCTCGTATTTAGACTATCACAAACATTTTCTCGTCAGTCTGACTCATTATCCTCAACATCTTTATCTCACTTATAACCGTCGCAAGAAGCTCGAGACATCAATGTCCACTTTTACCTTTTTCGCACATTTGGTCTTTATAATTTTGTATAATTTTTTAATTGTGTATATGTCTACTTGAATTAAACCCCCTAACTTCTTGATATATCAGTCCAGTCCATCTTTTTAATTTCACAAATGGTTCTTAATTTTTGATTTCTTTCTTTTTTGCCTCCAAAAATTCAAAATAGATAATTTTTCTGTGATTTAACCCCAAATTAATTAATTATTTAATATAATCTTGGTTAATGCAATTAAACACATATATGCATATGAGATATCTAAAAACATTTCAAAGTGAACTGAGCTAACTAAAATCGAACGGTAAAAATTATTTTAATTATTAGATAAGAATAACACATAAAATTATGTGTACATTTATTCTCATATACGCCATCAATTTCATAGTGTAAATATGTACGTCAACTTTAAAGTGTACATGTGTACACTACATATGTACATGTGTACACTACATATGTACATGTGTACACTACATAGTGTACATGTGTACACTACATATGTTCCTTAGATATAAATAAATTACACCACAATTTCATACAATATCACAATTAAACCAAATTACAATAACTTGAAAATATCAAATGTAAATGGTTTTATTCTAATATGTCTTCATTCCAATAGTCACTTAAGATGTAATATTATCATCTAAATTCTCATGTTGTACACGTACATCAATTTCATAGTGTACATATGTACGTCTACTTTAAAGTGTACATGTGTACACTACATATGTTCCTTAGATATAAATAAAATCCACCACAATTTCATGAAATATCACAACTAAACCAGATTACAATAACTTGAAAATATCAAATGTAATTGGTTTTATTCTAATACGTCTTCATTCCAATAACCACTTATGTTACATCATTACGAATCTCTTGGCCGTGTTGATTTGTGGAGAAGAAAAATTATGTGTACATATAAATGTCATTTCACAATATATATGTACAACATTCAGAAACCCATTTTATTAATCTTCTACTTACATGGTTTCTTCTTTTGACTATTTAACATATGTTTTTTAAAAACAAGATAACCTCATGATTTTATTAGATTTTAGCATCTTATTTTAGTTTATATTGATCACTTTAGCTTGAATTTGAGTGTGTATATTGCATTAGTGTGTTCATTTGCATATAAAAGGGTTAAAATATACATTTAGAAGTTGGTAGTTAAATAAATTGGTTATATCTGTAATTTCGTGAGTTTGGAACCAAATTATGATCAGAGCTAATCGTCAGGGACCTTTTGTGCAATTATAAGGAAGGATTGAAATGCTCATTTTTAGAAGTTTAGGGTTATTCACAAGGATTTATATGCAATTTGGAGAGTTTCAAGTCAAATTGAAAATAACTAAAAAATTGGAGGACTAAATGCGCAAAATGATGCTAATCCATCATTGTTGCTCGAGCTTTTCTCAGAAGCGACGACGACTCCCAACGGATTTATGGCGAGGAAGAAGCTTCACCATGGAAAATTAAGCTTGGTTGTGGTTGTGAAACGAAAGAATGAGGAGATGCAGCAGAGATGGTTGCGTAGAGTTGGCGCAGTTTAAAAAACTCAGTGACAGAAAAAGTACAGTGGTTTAGTATGGTGATCACGAGTTATCTTGGTAGAGGAAGCTACCATCGTCTCTTTCATTTGATATATCTGGATCTTCAATTATTGTGTATTAATTTTTTTTAATTAAAATATATTTTACTAACCAAAAAGTAAAGAAACAAAAAGGAGTTACTCTTCTAGTTTTGGTTTAGTTTAAGAAAACTACCTCAGTAGCAACAACTGCCCTAAAATGTAATAAAAACTTATAAACTGACCTTGAGTGTAAATTACTCTTTTAAAAGCATTATTATTGGGGATATTTGAAAGAGTTTTTAAGAGAAAAAAGCCCACTAACACAAAAAAAAAGTTCTAAAAACTCTTAATTAAATTCATTTCTTTTTATTTTTTGTATTGTTTATCAGGTCTCACCGATACGCCTGCGATTTATTTTATTTTTATTTTATTTTTTTTAATTAGAAAGAAAAATAAAATAACAAGAATCCCATATAGGATTTTAGGATTAATGAGCTCTATGACGTTATCTAACTCTTGAAACTAAGAGCATTTTTAACCTTAGCACTCCATTTTGGGATGCTTTTTTTTTCATTTTTTTCTAAAAAAAAAACGAACTAATCACGAACCGCTACGTGTCAGTAGAACCCGTGAACAGTACAAGAGTTGGTGCTTAATTAGGAGTTTCAAGAGCTGATGCTTAAGATTTAGGCGGACCCACCCATCAATCACCCCTTAAGCAACCCTTTAATGATGCTCTAAACTATCACAACAATAAATCTTTTTATTTTAACTATGTTAAGTCTTGCCCAAAAATATGTGGTTCATATTGATTTTGTCATATATTAAAACTCGTTTGTAATATTATGCTTTATGAAAGAATAGACGAAACATGAAAAGAATATCAGATGAATAAAAACAGTAGGGTGTGTGTCAAATAGATTTTTTTTTTAAGATCGATTTGAAAAAAATATTTCGCTCATACAGGATTTGCCGACTAGGCAGACACTTAGACTCGGCCTAAACGGATTTTTAGAACAATGTTTGACATAATGTTTAGACTGTGTAATTAGTATCTCATTACAAAAGAATATTTGAAAAAGCTCAAGTCTTTAGACACCGTTAGATTAGAGCTGCTGGTTAGATCAAATTATAATTTGAGGACTAAGACAGGGCCCAGTTCAAAGACGATCTAATGACTTACTAATAAAGCCCATGAAACAAACTTTCGAGATGCTCCAGATATTTTTTATATCTTGAGGTCTTCTAGATGCTTCTAAGTTGGAGAGAATCAGTGGGAGTGGAGAACAATTCGAGATGCTTCGTTTTGTTCCTATATATAGATTCCTCGATGCTCTCTGTTTCCTCAGAAATCGAAAATCAAATTTCAGAAGAAAAAATAAACAGAAAATGTCGATGATTCCGAGCTTCTTCGGAAACAACAGGCGTGTCGGCAGCAGCAACAGCTTCTTCGATCCATTTTCACTAGATGTTTGGGATCCGTTCAAGGACTTTCCCTCGTCATCACCTTCGTTTTCCCGTGAGAACTCTGCCTTCGTGAACGCGCGTGTGGACTGGAGGGAGACACCTGAGGCGCACGTGTTCAAGGCGGACTTGCCGGGGCTGAAGAAGGAGGAAGTGAAGGTGGAAGTCGAGGATGACAGCGTGTTGAAGATCAGCGGGGAGAGACACGTGGAGATGGAGGAGAAGAACGACACGTGGCACCGCGTGGAGAGGTCGAGCGGACAGTTCACCAGGAAGTTTAGGTTGCCGGAGAACGTGAGGATGGACCAGGTGAAGGCGGCGTTGGAGAACGGTGTGTTGACTGTGACTGTGCCGAAGGTAGAGACGAAGAAGGCTGATGTGAAGTCTATTCAGATCTCTGGCTGATTTGAGTTCAAGGATCCTCTTGTCCGAGCTTTTCGTATAAAGTGTTTGATCTTCTTTGTGTGTCTTGTTGTGGTCATGTTCTGGTTCTGGTTTCTGTAAGGGTTCTGATTACGAACCAACGCACTTGAGAATAATCAAACCTTAAACATCATATTAGTATCTTCAATATATAATTTGCATGTTCAAGGCTAGCTGGTTTATGCCACGACCGTACCGAGCCGGTCGAATTTAACCAGAAATTGGCAAAAATTAGTGGATACCAGGACTTAAATTGACTTCAAGCTGTCCAGATCGTTAGAAGTTCTTCACTGAGACTTTATAACTTACAACGATGCTGCATTTTATATGTTCACTTAGAATGTTTCACTTTATATTTTTCTTTATAATTTGAGTATTTGATATAATTATAAATGATTTTACATTTTGTGCGATTTGCGTTCGAAAGTTCGAAATAATAAAAAAACAAAACTGTGCTATTAGTACTAGAGGGACTATACCAAAACTCCAAGCCATCTCTGAAGACGATCTTACGTCTTCTAACCGACAACACAAGCTGTTCTAACCAAATTCGAGTTATCCTAAACTAAAATCCAACTAAGTTTTGAAGTCCATACAAATTCATGTTTTCTTACCTTTTAAAAATAATCTGCTGTTTGCTAGGTTGATTGATAAGATAAATTTCATATTTGAGAGGATTTAATTCCTGACCTATACCAATCTCACCCTCACCTGATTTACTGTTTATTTTGTTTTCTTGTTTACTGTTTATTTTGTTTTCTTGTTTTTGAGTTTTACGCATGTTTTCTATCTCTCATCTCAAGTGTTCCAAAATGCTACAGTATATATCTAGTTGTTATGGTTTAATGAAGACTAACTTTATGTTGTATATAATATTAGTTATGTCCTAGTGTAATCAGTAATATTATTTTGTAACCCCAATTGTTTGTAAGCAATACGGTATTTTGCAAATTGAAGTGTGGTTTGTACTTTTCAGGTTGGCATAAGGGCATTTACAAACTCAGATTTTGCATTACCTCTTACTTTTCTCAACTATACAACAAATAAAATACGAAACTAGTACTATGCATGTAAAAAAATCAAAGTACACTATGATTGACATCAATTTAGATATATATATATATATAATGGTTCTTAACTTGTAATCTGTCTGAAGATTAGAAACGCTAAGTGTCATACATTTTATTAAAATAATAAGGGGAGTTACGTTAGCAATGACGTACTTCCCTTGTTTGCTCTACAAGATATACTTTTTTTTTCTGGTTTGTTGTTCAAGATATCTTTTATTTATTTATACAGGGTATGATCAGTCAAGTGAACAAAACAGAAACTGTCGAGAGAAGAACAGAGGAGTTACATTACTTGAGAAACAGGAGTAAAACCAAAGAGATCGAATGGCTGAGAAGGAGGGAAAAGTAAAGCTTCTAGGGTTTTGGGCAAGCCCTTTCAGTCGTAGGGTCGAGATGGCTCTCAAACTCAAAGGCATACCATATGAATACTTGGAGGAAGCCTTGCCCCACAAGAGCCCTTTGCTTCTTGAGCTAAACCCGATTCACAAGAAGGTTCCGGTTCTTGTCCACAACGATAAAATAATACCCGAGTCACATCTAATCCTCGAGTACATCGACCATACATGGACTAACAATCCAATTTTACCTCAAGATCCCTATGAGAAAGCCATGGCTCGTTTCTGGGCCAAATTCGTCGATGAGCAGGTATATCCAACAAAATATGCTAATTCATAATATTTATTTATAATTAAATGATAAAATATTTCAATCAAGATTCTATACAAGATAACATTTTTTTTTAATGTTATAGATTCTAACAGTAGGATTCAGGTCTCTAGTAAAAGCAGAGAAGGGAAGAGAGGTTGCTATTGAAGAGGCTCGAGAAATGTTTGCGTTTCTTGAGAAGGAAGTCACTGGAAAAGATTTCTTCGGTGGCAAGACAATCGGATTTGTGGACATGGTCGCAGGAAGTATAATCCCATTTTGTTTGGCTCGGCTTTGGGAAGGTATGGGAATAGATGTGATTCCAGAGGACAAGTTTCCTGAGCTAAACAGATGGATCAAAACTCTGAAAGATATTGAGAGCGTGAGGGAATGTATACCTCATAGAGATAAACATATTGAGCACATGATGAATGTTTCAGAGCGATACAGATCGGCCTAGACGATAAAATATCATTTGTGTTTAATGAATATTTACTATGTATATGCTTGCATGGCTTTGTTTTTTTGAACTTTTGAAATAAAAGTGGAGTGTAGTAGCTCGTACTTGTAATGGACACTTGTATGATAATGATACCTTATAAGGTCTATATAATATATTATATGTTTTGTATTTTGATTTAGAAGATATAAAGTGGGAAATTGATAGACACTTCCATCCACTTGGAGGTTTTATTAGAAATTAAGATGTCTCTATATAAGATTTTTATAGTTATTCAGGAATCTGTAATCTATGGATGTTTTGGTATATATTCCGAATAGTCTTGCCAATGATCCTACTTAACTGAGGTACCAGTCCAGTCTTGCAACCCCATTATGCTTCTACTCATTTCCTACACTGCGAGGCGAAGTAGCATGGAAGTCAGAGCCGGCCCTAGAAAATTTATGGCTAGAAGCAAATTAAAAAAAATGGCTACTTTTGTGGGGTTTCAAACTAGACTAAAGAAGAAAGAAGAATAACTTTTAGATTTTACCAGTAGACTAAAGAAGAATTTAAAAACAAATTGGCTGAAAATATCTTTATAATAAAAAGGCTGGAAGCGACTGCTTCCTTGGCTTGGCCGAAGGGCCGGCTCTGATGGAAGTTAACATGTCATGTAATTTGTAGCCTAGCTGAAGTAATGTGTCGCTCCGTCCTGGCTCTGGGATGAAAACTCATCAGTCTCCCCAACCACCTCAAGCCAAAGCGTGTATGTATAGGGACAAGCCAAAAAGAGGTGGTCTCTCGTCTCATCATGGTCACCACATAAAATGCATGATTGAACATGTCCCCCATCGACTCATTCATGAACCCGTTGATAGTCTATTCTTGATTGCCAACCACATGATGAAAGCAAATCCCTTGTGGAAACCAAACTATTTTGCTCCAAGGCTGTCCTGCTCTCGACATTCGAATCTGATTCAAAATATGCTTTGCTATAAACATGGGACGACGATAATCATTCACCGCTCTTTCCAAAGGACCTCATCCTCCTCATTTCCAATCAATGAAACCAGGAATGCCTTTATTTGCTACACCAGTGTTTGTAAGGCGACGTCCCTGCATTGCGGATACGCCAACTATTCCCACTGACTACATTACAGATTCTGAGTACCCACTTCACCAGTAATATCGATAAGCCTACCACTAGGGTGCCAAATATCAGACCAGAACCTAACCTTGGGACGGTTTTAAATGTTCATACGAATGAAAGTCTTAGCTTGAGGTTGGAGTTTCAACAGCTTCCTCCAAAGCACATATATGTTTGTGTCTGCTCGTTAGAAAAAAGTCTTATGAACAATCTACTAAGAGGCTGACTAGTGTAACCGCAGCGGTTGCGTTTGCGACTGCGGATGTTTGCGGATGCGGGCGGTTGCGGTTTTATGTGTTATTAAGAGATTTGGACGACTGGTAAATCGGTTAAAAATTGTTGCGTTTGCGGGATATTTATGACTGATTAACTACTAAATGCAGCAGTGGTTAGATACTAAATTAAAAATATTTATATTTTATATAATTATAATAGTATTAAAAATCATATTATTATACTAAATATAAAAATTCTATTTATAAAATTATACTATTAAATTATTTTAAAATTATAGAAATATTTTTTTTCAAAGTTTTATAATATAAATTACAATATAATGTATACATTTTGGTATTTTATTATTTAATTTAAAATTTTAATTGATTATTTTTATTTTTTATTATATTTTTTTTTTGAAAAAAAAAATATTTACTCTCCCGCAACCGCCCGCAACCGCAAACGCTAGCTGTAACCAACTTTTGAATTTTAGAGGTCTATATCGGTTTGAAACGATTTGAAGCGATTTATTGCGTTTTGTATGATTGTTACAAAACGCCAACAACCGCTACCAACCGCAAAAGCTGCGTTTGCGGGTGGTAGCGGGAAAACCAGTCAACCCTTAAGTAAAGTAATATATGTATCCGCAGTGTAGTTGAAAATCATCGAAGGAAAAGGCTACTCTGTGGTCAAACTATCCGTCTTAATTTCTTTTTGTCGCAACTATCCATCTTCATAACACCACAAAGTATTTGTTAATGTGAACATATTTATTTAGTCACGCAAATATTGTTGAGAAAGTGAAACTAACACGACACGCAGGTTCTATTTTTTTTTTTAATGTGAGTTATCTTTTTGTTTGTTTGCTGTTTTGAGTGACTTGTGAGTCTTGTGACCACGTAGATATAGACCGGCCTATATCATGCCTCTGTCTCACCTCACTTGCCACACCGACCACGTCGCCTTCATGTGACTTAAACCTAACAACTATCAGAACAAAATTGTAATATAATTCTTTAAAAAACTGTAAGAGGAAAGAACAATGATAAATGATTTTGTTGTTGCTATTATACCTCATAAAATCTGAGTCGACAAAGAGTGAATATTTTTTTTAGAAAAAAATACAAAACACATTAATTAAGTATGTTTAGATCCTTTGATCACAGTCTTTTGCCGGCTTTCAGAATCTAAACTCAGTATAGATGTATTTGGACTCGATATATATACATTGGATCGCTCCATGGTCCAAGTTTATTTACGTTATTTACAAGAATTGCTTTTACGTGTTCTCCAAAAAAAAAATTTGCTTTTAAGCTAACACTGTGTATTTGAATCCAATACGAGTTTCATGACAACATTTTAATAGATATAAGAAAATAACAGTATATATATTTTTAAGTTTTTTAACCGTCATCTTTATTTGATTTTTCTTCAAAGGTCAAGAACATTTCAGACAAAATCATTAATAGAAAGGAAAAAAAGGGGAGCTTGTTATTGTTTTCAACAATTACATCTAGAAGCGCGACGAAATGCATGCATTGCAGTGGCTGATGTAGCTAATCAGGGAGAGTCACATGACTCATATGAATTTTTATTCTTAAAACTTACTTGTATTTTCCTTTTAAAATCTGATAAAATTCTGAAATTAACCCCTATAAATATAATTATTAACAAATTGATCCCAGTCAAACAATGCTGCCTCCGCGGATCAAATGCTGATATGGACCATGAGGGATCAAAAAAATCTCATATGGACCTCCTACTTTTCTATTTAAAAAATAAATTAAAAAGAATTCAAAAATAGGATGAAAAGACCATAAAATCTTAAAACTTCAATTTAATTACAAGTCCAACCATTGAAACCCATTAGCCCAACCCGAACCAGACCCACAACCCGACCCAGACCCACAATCCGACCAGATTTAACTCTATTTTTTTGTTCCTCTTATCTTTTTCATTCTTTTTTTTTTCATTTTAAAGCAAAATAAAAAAAAATCAATCACTTATCAATTTTCATTTTATTATCTCATATCAATTCACCTATTCTTATTTAATCATTTATGATTTATTCGAAATCAAATTTCATCATCTACGTATAAGATTTATAAAAAATAAGAACACTGAGTATTAATAGTACAACTAGTACAACTCCAACTAGTGCAACTAGTACAACTAAAACAAGTATAACTTGTACAACTAAATTGAGTATAACCAATATACCTGGTATAACTATAACTCGAAGAACTAATACAACTTTGTAACTAGTATGGTGATATTTGGTTTTTGTTTTCAGCGTGAATAATACTAGAAAAATATGATCTTGCTAAGTCTAATCTTTCTCGGTTGCATGCATCAAAATCCATGTATAACTAGAACAACTATAACATGTATAATTACTACAATCTTACAATTATATGATTATTTTTATTTTTATTTTCAGCGTATGAATGATGTTATAGAAAAGGCTGAGGTATAACCAATGAAATGTTGGTCTAATCTTTCTAAATGTGTCAAAATATATTAATAATTTATTTATATAACATTTGTTTGGATAATGATTTTTTTACCATTTGTATTAGTTGTACTAGTTGTACTAGTTGAACTAGTAAAGTCCACTCATAACACTTTTAATTAAATAAAATATATGTTCATAAATAAGCAGTGAAAAGTGATAATGACATATATAATTTTCATCATTAGTATATATTTACATAAACAAGAAGGACTATGCAATGAAGAAGAGAAGAAGAAGAAAGACGTGGTGAAGAAGAATGAAATTGTAGTGAAGAAGAGGAAATCGTGGTGTGCACGGTGGGTCATCGTCAAATACAACCGAGTGGGCTCGAAACCGCGAGAGAGAAACCACATCTTCTCTGGACCATCAAGGCGTTCTTTATTCGGAACCATCACCACCTTCTCCATCTCAGTCCACTAGTGAGCCCTAGAAATCATTAAGTCAATAAAAAATTACAAGTAATTTGGTATAACTAATATAAAAGTTTCAACTATACAATTATATTTAAAAATTTATAAAACATGATGCACATTTAAAACAATATTGAATAAAATAAAAAGTAGTTTTACTAGTTTTCTAGTTGTACTAGCTGTATATAGTTTTACTAGTTTTTGAGTTGTACCACTTTGTGCATAGTTGTACTTTGGCAGTGAAATTGAAAATATTAGTTGTACCACATAATTAATACAATTACTTCAGTTGTACCACTTATTTATGTTTACATGCATTTGCCCAGTTGCAATAAAATCATCAATTTCGTAAAAACATATTTCATGTATGTTTTCCAAAAATTTTGTGGACAAACAAGTTAACAAACCTAAAAAGTATAAGGTAAATAATGCAAACTTATGTGGTGGTGAAAGAATTGCCAAAAAAAATAAAAAAAAATCATGAAAAATAATAAGAAACCTATCTAAACACTTACCAATTTGGCCATTTAATTTTTTATTTCATATGAAGTACCCAATGAAATACATAAATTTAAGAAACTGAATAGTTGTACCAGTTTTACCAGTATCACTTATTTGGTAAATAAAACATAGTTGTACCAGTTATACTGGTATGACATGTATGGTTTAATATATAGTTGGACTAGTTGTACCAGTTTTTACATGTCCGGTATAAGGGTTCTATCAATATTTTCACATTATAACATTGTAAAATTGTGTTATATATTTTTTTATAATAATATGAATTACCTAGTTAAGAAACCAAAAAATATAAGATATATAATGTAAACTTAATGGTGTAATGTAATAATTTAACAAAATGTTGAAATCCTCAAATAAAATATACGAAATATTATCACCATTAACTAACTAAGATATTTCTTTGTTTATTTCATATCGAAAATATGATTTAATAGTCGTGTCAATTACAACAATTACATATAATACATGAATTATATAATTTATATACCAGTTATACCAATTATACTAGTTATATTATTTGTTAATATGTTTAGTTGTACGAGTTATACTAGTTATACACATCTAAATGAGAGAAGAAAATTTGTATGGCCGTGATTGAATAATGGAAAAATGATCCTATGGTTGAAAAAAATAGTGGGTTTCAGTCAAAAGAGAAAAAAAAATCGTGTGGCTAAGATTAAAAGAGATGTGAGATGATCTAATGGTTGAGAATGCACTTTCATTAAGGGTATAATAGTCATTTATTCTTGTTGGTCTATGTAGAATAATTTTGGATGTGTGAGATTATTTTTTTGCCATTTGGTCCATTTTAGATTAAAGCCCCGCCTCCGCCAATCAAGTATGGTAAAATATCCTAAAGTTTTAAAGTCAAAGTTAAATTCTAAATCACCAAAAACAAAGTTACATTACAAGAAAAATGAACAACTCTGATGGCTCTATTCTAAAGTAACCATCAAATCCGTCTAAAAATATATATAGTTATATTCTAAAGTAATAAAATTACATTACAAGAAAATTCTAAAGTAGTGAAAAACAAGTCCAGTGAGAACTTCATCAAATCCATCTGAAGTAGTCAATATCAATTTGCATTTCTCTAGATGTTTCGAATCCACATCATTGCCGGCCTTAGAACGGCAAAAATTTCTCGTAGTTTTCTCCAGAGACTAATCAACACCCTGAGGCTATAAAAAGAAGTTTAAATCACTAAGGAGTCCACAAAAACCATTTCCAACAAACAGAGACAAAGAGAAGAAAAAACTAATGGCAGAGAAAGAAGAAGTGAAGCTTTTGGGGAAATGGGCGAGCCCTTTCAGCCGTCGGATCGAGATGGCTCTCAAACTCAAAGGCGTACCGTACGAATACGTTGAAGAGATACTGGAGAAGAAAAGTCCTTTGCTTCTTGCTCTAAACCCTATTCACAAGAAGATCCCTGTTCTTGTCCACAATGGTAAAACCATTCTTGAGTCTCAAGTGATTCTTGAATACATCGATGAGACTTGGAAA